>JAUYWG010009263.1:0-30457 GCA_034779775.1 Enteromius afrohamiltoni
CCTCCTCTTCATGAAGAGTTTGTTGAAGCAATCAATTCACTCCCTGCATCCTACGATCTAGATGCCTACCGCAACCTGATCACCACATATGGCACTCACTATATCACAAGCGTTCAGTTAGGAGGGCAAATGAAAGCCATAACAGCCATCAAAAGCTGTCAGGCAGCAGTGAGTGGACTTACAGACACTGCAGTGAAGGACTGTTTGGATGTAGAAGCCTCTGGTTCATACAGTGTAGCAACTGTGAAAGCAAAGGCACATTTTTGTAAAGAAAAGAAAAAGAAGATGGGCACAACTGAAAGGTTCAGCTCCATGTTCAGTGAGCGTCAGTCAGAGATTATCGGAGGAATCATAAATGGAGAAGATCTGCTTTTTTCTGGTTCATCACACCCAGATTCCCTTAAAAAATGGCTTCAGTCTTTGAAGAGTCTCCCTGATATTGTGCATTACTCTCTGAAACCTCTTCACTTCTTATTGAGTGCTAAACACCCTGCAAGAAAAGGACTGAAGAAAGCTGTTGAAGAATACATCATTCAAAATGCCCTCAAGAAGGTTTGCTCAGAGCCTTGCAAGATTGGCAGGAAGTGCAGCGCAAGAGACCGTTGTGCATGTGTTTGTGAAAGTAGTCAAATTATAAAGTCTAACTGCTGTCCAACTGCAAAAGGACTTGCGACCCTGAAAGTCTACAAGCTCAGAGCCAAAGGTCTGTATGGAGATGTACAGACTGAAACAGATGGCACTGTCACTGTTGAGTATGAAAACCAATTGAAGCGCACTGAGACAATTGATGATAATGACAATCCATGCTGGCCAGAAACATTTGATTTTGGTCCTATTAAGATCAGAATGGCCAACAAAATAACTTTTCAAGTATATGATGCAGATAGCTACTGGAACAGCGATCTTCTTGGTACATGCTCTTTTGATCTTAGAAGTGGAGTTGTGCAAGATGCTTGTGCTTTTAAATATGGCACCTTCTTTTTTACCTATGAAGTGAAATGTGCTCCCAGTCTGCAGGGCCCTCAGTGTAATGAACACAAACCTTCTCCAATGGCTGCCCCTCTGGCAGATATTTTCAGCTCAAGAAATGGTGTTCTGATTAAAGATATGCAGAGGCTTGAATTAACTTTCAATAACTCAGATAAGTTCAATTTCAAAAGTACTTATGAAAATCTGATGACAATGTGAACTGCATATTGAATCCCTGCTATATGCATGAAAAATACCTCTAATATAGCCTTACACCACTTTCATGTGTTAGAAAGAAATAATAATAATATTACGTCTGTAATATTTGCTTACTTCTTTTTTTCTGTTTTATTTTTGCATTAATAAAGCATTTTTAAAGACAGATCTATGTTTAATTCTTTTCTTTCTTTTTCTGTCCACTGTAAATTTGTGAGGTGATTTGGGGCCCTTGAGATGTTTGGACATGCCCTGATATTTGTGCTTTTTTTTCAGCTACTTATTAACATATTATTGACCAGCCTGTGTTTTTCTTGTAATCAGCACAAACTGCTCTACAATAATATGTGACCACAATGAATTTACATTTTGCATTTATGAAAAAAATATTAGGCATGGTTAGTAAATTTTGTGAAAATAAAAGTAGCTAAAATAGGGCCATGAAACTCGTACTGAATACTAATGCACAATACTGAGAGTAACCAGTCTATTAGGTTAAAATATTTACTTCACAATGATGTGAAAATCATTCCACTTACTTTTTCAGAGAAAACTATATGGTTTTTTAAATTTTAAAAGACATGTTTTGAGGCTGAAAGCTTGTATGCGAGGGAGTGAGAATGGCCATTAATATTCAGTAAATTCCCACCCGAAGAGAAAAGACCACTCCCCTAATGGCCCATTAATGTGACAGGTAAGTCAGGTAACAATGAATGTGAGGAGAAGTGAGTTTTTTTAAAATGATTTGATCAGGCAGTGCTGTCATGGCCCCATTCGGCATTGCAGATGAGGAGCAAAAAAATCCACCCTCATTACCAGTGTTGGGGGTAACACGTTACAAGTAACACATTTGTTTTCCCGAGTAACTAGTGAGGCCAGTTAGGCTACTGTGTTTTCCCATGTATTGACTGACAGCTCTCTTATCCATCTTATCTTAAGTGCAGAGGCATTTATTGTATGGTTAGTTCTACAGTAGTATAAATAAAGAACAGTGAAAAGCAAGAGCTTATGACACAGAGCTCATATCTGCATCTCTTTAAGTTACCTAAACCACACATTAAAAACATAATATGTATTTGTACAGCACAGAGTGGCTCCCTTACACTATATAATATTACAGACAACTAGTTGTCCAGTACAGTTCAATTTACACAGCAGGGCTTTGCCAACAATTAATTTGAAGGTCCCGAAAATGTACAGGGTGAGGTTGGTTATAGAACGTTTCATACGTTTTCCTGTCACTCTTTTACTCACCTCATCACCAACCATATATCAACACATAACTGAGTTCACTGTTTGTCTGGTCTCAAACAAAGACTCTTAGCTGTAATTCACACTTGGCCAATGTGCTCTCATGATAATTTGTGTGTATACATTTATTTACGTTTTTACAGGAACTACAATGTATAATACTGATGTATTTTCAGCATCTGAACATAAAAATGGATGAGGATTGGAAACACAATAGGCACACAATCTTTGAGAGTAAAAAAAATATACACCATCAAAAGCAAATTAAACCCTGTTGCATGTGATGATACATTGATGTGCAAAGACACCAAGCGATCATATTTACATTGAAAACAATCCCAGTGTCACAATGTTCATACTATTCACCCTAAATAGTATGTGAGATTAAAATAAGTACGTCCCACAGCATAGTTGTGACATAGGAGACGGAGGCGTGAGGATCCATTTGCAGTTTTTAATAAGAAGCAAGGACATACAGGCAGGGTCTGAATCACAGGCAAACAGAAACAAGTAGGTTAGGCGAAAACGTGGTCTACAAGCAGGCGAGTGGGTCAGGCAGCAAACAATCAAACAGAAGCAGAATGGGCAGAGGTCAAAAACACAAAATACATGAGAGACCGATTGGTATGATAGCCAGAACTAGTTAATCGTCTGTGTGTTAAATAGTGAGTGAGAGTGGGTGTGGTGATGAAGCAGCAGCTGATGATGATTGCTAACTGTGAACAGGTGTGGGTGTGCAGTGCATGATGGGATATGAAGTCCATAGGAAATAAGTCCAAGGTAGGTGATGTGATGCAAGTGCCCTCTGGAGCTTGAGTGCACTCATGACAATAGTCCCCGGATGGTCTACTATTTCAGGTTGATTTTTGAAGTGTGGATCTGTGCACACTTTAATAGCTATAATTGCCCACAATCCATTGCGCTTTGGCAAAGGATTCAGTCCACAATAAAACGCATCAGAAAAACTACAAACATGGCAAACATGTGCAACCAAGGTCTAGGTAGAGAGGTTTACAAAAATGGGGTTTGAATGACTAATAGTCAACATTAACCTGGTAAATATATATATATATATATATATATATATATATATATATATATATATATAGTTATCTGTGTTATATTTCATCTGCAACAGCAGTGAGAACATTTATAAACATCTATTTGGTTGTTAATTTTTACATAAACCATTAGCAGTTCCCCGCATGAAATACCCGCGACTGGAAGATCAACAAGCTAGTTATTCTCTCTCCAATATGGTAGGAAGTTAAATTAAATTAAATATGGAGGATATTAACTGTGACAAGATGATTGATAGGCAAGTTTACAGTGACAGGGTCAAAAAAGAGTCAAAAATCACTCCAAGGTTTTTGATTTGTTATCATACATTATTCCAAAAATGGACCTACAGGAACTGAGCTTCCAAAGCAGGAGAGGAGCATGAATGATAAATTAATATTATCCTTATTTAACTGTGGGAATTTATCAGACATGCATGTATGGAGCATGTCTTGTACACATTTCAATAAAACATTATGGGGCAGTCGTGGCCTAATGGATAGGCTTGTAACCCAAAGGTTGTGGGTTTGAGTCCCCGGTCCGGCAGGAATTGTAGGTGGTGGGAGAGAATATCTAGCACTTCAAAACCATGACTGAGGTGAGACAATTGAGCGAGACTGCTCTGGGTATGTGTTCACTTATGTGTGTGTGCACTTTGGATGGGTTAAATGCAGAGCACTTGACCCCAAGTATGAGTCACCATTCCTGGCCACAAGTTTCTCCACTTCACTAAGTGAATATTTTGCAAATAATATAATTTCGGAAGGATCGCTGAATGTGTTACACACACATGGCTGGCAGCTCGTCATCTAATCATCCCCTTGTGAATTTAACACCCAATCAAATAATTTCCCCTTCACTATAAATATCCCAGCTTCCCTTCTCCCGCATCTCGTTTTCGGGCACTCTTTAGATCGCACGACTGAAGACACATCCTATTAACACAACATCTTACTTTAACTAGTCTGCCTAACATTCCTCCGTAAAGATCCTCCAGCCTGCATTCCAATAAACTGCTATTGCTCAAGCCCAACCGATAGCCCGCGGTGGCTAGCAGAGACCACAACAACACGGCTCACAACAACTTCCCCAGCGAGACGCCAAAAGGACCCAGCTTCCCTTCCAGCCAGCCAGCCTGAATCCCCACAGGAGACTGTGGCTTCCAATTCGAGGCTGAATGGCGCCAAAGCAATCCAAGTGAAAGAAACCACATTACGCACTTATCGCCTGTTCATTATAGCTGTTACAATAAGGCTAAGAAGCCTTACTGGTAGATAAATCTGAGAATCGTTTGAGTAAAAATTATACTTTTTTTTTTATGTGGACCAAGGGAAGCATATAGAGGGAAAACAGAAAAGGTCCCAAAATGGATCCCTGGGGCCCTCCACACAAGAAAGGTGCAGAGGATGAGGAAAAGCCTCCTATATTTGCAGAAAAAATAAATTTTCCAGATATGCAGTGCCTCAAATACGTACCACATATTCAAGTCCATCAAAAAGAATGTTATGGTCATTGGTGTCAAATGTCGTGCTCAGGTCCAACAATACCACCACCACAACACAAGCACCTAAATCCAGAGAAAGCAGTATGTCATTTGTAACTGTCAATAGAACTAACTCAGTACTGTGTAATTATCTAAAACCAGACTTAACAAAACAAAAACTAAATGAACCCCAAAAAAGACTGAAGTTGTGAAAACAAGCAATGGTTTCACAACTGCATGTTTAAAACTGGCTGGAACAACACTGACTAAAGAGCAGTTCATTATAGCTGTTACAATAAGACTAAGGCTTAGTTCACACTGCAGGCTAAAGAGGCCCAAATCCAACTTTTTTGAAAAACAAATACGACCCATATTTGATTTTCTTATGACAGTCTGAACAAATCTGATTTTTTCAAATCAGGCCTGTTTCAATGATTGAATAGTAAAGGTCGAATTCATGCAATTTTTATGCAATTCCATTTCATGCAATTGAAATGCATAAGATATCACCATTCTGCACTGGAGGAGGCTGGAAGGTTCGAATCTTCTTCTTATCACTTTATTATTTAGTCTCCAATTGCACATTAACCTACTAAACACACACTTACCCATTTTTTTTTTGCAAGCACAGTGTGCGGCGTCTTCTACAGATTCGGGTCACTTCAGGTTCACACATGAGACTAATTGCAGTCGCATTTAATGACAATGTAAACAACTACAAAAAAAATGGATTTCAATCAAAAACTGAACAGCAGTGTAAGCCTAATAGTAGATTAAAAAATTTAAATAATATCTAAGGAATAATATCTGACTTAGAACCAGTACAAAGGCAAGACAAGGCATGTATTTATATATAAACATTTTATACACAATGGTACTTCAAAGTGCTTTACATAAAAGGAAATAAAGTAATCATAAAAAAATATCACACCGATAACACATGGAATTGAAAAACTTTTAAATGATTTAGAAATGTAATTGGAAGCCAGTGTGAGGACATGAGGACTGGTGTTTTATGCTCAGATTTTCTTGTTTGAGTCAGAATTATGGCAGCAACGTTGTGGATGAGCTGTAGCTGTCTAATGGTCTTGGAAAGCCTGGTGAGGAGACCATTACAATAATCCACCCTGCTGGTTATAAAGGCATGCACAAGTTTCTCCAGATTCCCTTAAAAACCTTTTCCAAAAAACTTTGCTTTTGTGAAGTCCCACATAAAAAAATGTTTTCAGTTCTCCAGGAAAAGATTTTGGTAGGCAAGGTCTAAGTCCCATGTATGGTCCTCAAGGTAGCACTCCCCTGATCCAGCAGGAGGAGAAGAATGGCTGGACTGTCCATAGTGCACATCGTTATTTGGCCCAGCCTTGTGTTACATGGGCATCTGTCCAAGCGCTAACACTACCATCCATTTTTAGATTTTATTGACACGTCTGTGAGCCTGAAAAGATCTTATTTTTTTCTCACACAATGTGTCAGACATCAAGATTTGTCAGTTACACAAGTTGTTCTTGTTACAGTGTAAATATACATTTAAGTATACCGAGTAAATCCACTACATGTACACTGTAAAAAAAAATAAATGTAACTAACTGTAAAACCTTGTAACAATGCTACAGAAAAAAATCTGTTAATAGGTTAGTTCCTTTACTACATACAGGGAAAACTGTAAAACATCTAACCAGACATTTAAAGTAATTTTACAGTAAAATGTTAATTGTACAGTTTTTAGACGTAAATATTTCAATGTTAAAAAGTTGAATAAATTAATGTAAAATTTCCTGTCAAAATCAGTAAAATTATATTCCCAGAATTTCCTGCATGACACTCTACATTTGACAGGGCACTGCTTCCCTCTCCTGAGGCGCCGGACAGTTTGCCAGAACCTCTTTGAGGCCGACCGATAGTCCTCCTCCCATACCCGAGTTTTTGCCTCCGCAACCACCCGGGCTGCAGTCCGCTTGGCCCACCGGTACCTATCAGCTGCCTCAGGATCCCCCCCAGCCAACCAGGCTCGATAGGACTCCTTCTTCAGCTTGACGGCATCCCCATCACGACAGGCACCAGAGACTTTGCGGCCACAGCTTCGAACAGCCGCATCGACAATGGAGGCGGAGAACATAGTCCACTCGGAATCAATGTCTCCAACCTCCCTCGGAATCTGGTTGAAGCTCTGCCGGAGGTGGGAGTTGAAGACCTCCCTGACAGGGGGCTCTGCTAAGCGTTCCCAACAGATCCTCACAGTACGTTTGGGCCTGCCGAGTCTGTCCAGCTTCCTCCCCCACTTCCTCCCCCGCCAACGGATCCAACTCACCACCAGGTGGTGATCAGTTGACAGCTCCGCCCCTCTCTTTACCCGCTCTTTCCGAGACATACGGCTGGAGGTCAGATGAAACAACCACAAAGCCGATCATCGACCTCCGCCCTAGGGTGCCCTGGTACCAGGTGTACTGATGGACACCATTATGCTCAAACATGGTGTTCGTCACGGACAAACTATGACTAGCACAGAAGTCCAACAACAGAACACCACTCTGGTTCAGATCAGGGGGGCCGTTCCTCCCAATCACGCCCCTCCAGGTATCACTATCATCGCCCACGTGAGCGTTAAAGTCCCCCAGTAGAACGACGGAGTCTCCAGTTGGGACGCTTTCCAGCACCCCTTCCAGAGACCCCAAGAAGGCCAGGTACTCTGCGCTGCCATTCGGCCCGTAGGCGCAAGGAAACAACCCTCTCGTTCACCTTGGGAGACCCTACCAGGGGCATATAGCCCCCGACAACCTAGCTTCTAGGATCATTCAGGCACTCAAACCCCTCCACCACAGTAAGGTGGCGATCCAAGGAGAGGCTGTATACAGTGGGGGCGGGAATCTGCTGACTTCAACTGGGGATATTGTCGGACGGTAGAAGGAATACTTTGAGGATCACCTCAATCCCACAGAGGCGTCTTCTGTGGAGGAAGCAGAGGCTGGGGGCCAAGGGGTGGACTCGACCATTACCCGGGCCGAAGTTGCTGAGGTAGTATAGTCGAACCTCGGATCCAGGAGGAACAATGCAGCTTTCGTCCTGGTCGTGGAACACTGGACCAGCTCTATACCCTCTTTAGGGTAGTGGAGGGCTCATGGGAGTTTGCTCAACCAGTCCACATGTGTTTTGTGGACTCCCTGTATGACCAGAGCAGGAGCTTGGTTCGCATTGCGGGCAGTAAGTCAGACTTGTTCCCAGTGCGTGTTGGACTCCGGCAGGGCTGCCCTTTGTCACCGGTCCTGTTCATTATCTTTATGGACAGGATTTCTAGGCGCAGTCAGGAGCAGGAGGGGGTCCGGGTTTGGGGAGCACAGGATTGCATCTCTGCTTTTTGCAGATGATGTTGTCCTGTTGGCTTCTTCAAACCAAGACCTACAGCAGGCACTGGGGCGGTTTGCAGCTGAGTATGAAGCGGCTGGGATGAGAATCAGCACTTCCAAATCTGAGGCCATGGTTCTCAGCCGCAAAAGGGTGGTCTGTTCCCTTCAGGTCTGTGGGGAGTTCCTGCCCCAGGTGGAGGGGTTTAAGTATCTTGGGATCTTGTTCACAAGTGAGGGAAGGATGGAACGGGAGATCGACAGATGGATCGGTGCAGCTTCTGCAGTAATGCGGTCGATGTACCGGTCTGTCGTGGTGAAGAAGTCTTGATTTTCTTGAGTCGATCTACATTCCTACTCTCACCTATGGTCATGAGCTTTGGGTTATGACCGAAAGAACAAGATCCCGGATACAGGCGGCCGAAAAGAGTTTCCTCCGCAGGGTGGCCTTAGGGATAGGGTGAGGAGCTCGGTCACTCGGGAGGAGCTCAGAGGAGATCTGTTACTCCTCCACATTGAGAGAGGCCAGCCGAGGTGGCTCGGGCATCTGTTCCGGATGCCTCCTGGACGTCTCCCTGGGGAGGTATTTCGGGCATGTCCCACCGGGAGGAGGCCCCAGGGATGACCTAGGACACGCTGGAGGGACTATGTCTCTCAGCTGGCCTGGGAACGCCTCAGTGTTCCCCCGGAAGAGCTGGAGGAAGTGTCTGGGGAGAGGGAAGTCTGGGCGTCCCTGCTTAGATTGCTGCCCCCGCGACCCGGTCCCGGATAAGCGGAAGAAGATGGATGGATGGATGGACACTCTACATTTGAAATATTTTGCTTAAATAATTACTTTTTTATATATTATATTATATTATATTATATATTTTTTAATAGTTTTTGTTATCAGTTATGTACATTTATGGGTTTTTTTTACATCTTCTGTTGTTTAATAAAGGTTTATTGCATTGTTTATGTGTCATTTGTGTTACCATGATGGTGTTTTGTGTTTGCGTGAATGACCCTGTGCACTTTCTGTATATTAATATATACTTCTGCTTTTGGCAAAGCTACTTGTGATGAGATTTGAGTCTTCATGTCACTCTTGTTATGGTGGTTTTCAGCATGTTAAAGGTACAAAATAGATTTTAAAACCTGCATACATTGTTGAATTTATTGGTTTACTTTAAATTTTAATTAAAAAGTTTTATTCTGTACAATTGACAGTTTTTCTGTATTTTTCTGGCAATCACAGCTGCCAGAAATTACAGATTTTTTTTACAGTGTACTTACTATATGGTTAGGGTTTGTCTTAGGGTACTTAATTATGCATAATTTATTGTTATTATAATAGTAAATATATGTAATGTGTAACTTATCTTTAAAATAAGGTGTTCCTCAATTGTCATAGTCACGTCATACGGT
This sequence comes from Enteromius afrohamiltoni, assembly GCA_034779775.1. NCBI lineage: Eukaryota > Metazoa > Chordata > Actinopteri > Cypriniformes > Cyprinidae > Enteromius > Enteromius afrohamiltoni. The sequence goes on from JAUYWG010009263.1 coordinate 9,724, forward strand.
AGCTTATACAGTATATCACAAACTTGACAACCACAATCACACAATCATCATACGAGGAGACAGGTTAGCAAGAAAACATATTTCATTATTAATATTTTAACAACCCATTTGTGAATTTAAGAAAAAATCATTACATTAACCATTCTGATTTTGAACAAGCAAGCAAGTAATTAACATACTCAGAAGTATAATGTATTATCATGTTTGTAATTTAGAAGTTATAGAGGTGTAAAATAATTGAGTAATTTTACTTGATTACATTTATGGGAAAAAAAAAACTTTTACTTTTTACTCCTTACATTTTATTTCTTCTTAAAAAGTACAATACATTTTTATTTTATCTTATGCATAATACGTATGGTGAACAGCAATTAAAATGTGTGTGCTTGACGTGAGAACCATTGGCTCTGTATATTGGCTGAATGCGCATTATTGGGTGCAAATAAATCAGTGTTGAGAATTCAAAAACAATTAATATATTTGTGGTATTTTAGTTACAAAAGTGTTTAAATGTACATTGTATGTGTAAAATTGTGTAATTTATCCTTAGTGATGTTCTTAACAGGTAGTGGATAAGGTGTTCTTTTTTATACCAATAATGATTTGACAAATGTTTCTATCTCGTTACAGATCATGGGGCAGTTAAAGGTTTACCTTGTTGTTTTTTGGGCATTGCTCCTCATGACCATTTCTAGAGAGGATGACACAGGTCCATCAAAAGAATGTGAATCTCGCTGGAGAGGGATCTGATGTTGTTACAATGAAAACAAAAAGGTTCTTACGTAATCAACATGGAAAAATGGGTTTTAGAAAATTACGCTTGTAAATTGCACAAAAATGTGTACATGAATGGAATAAAACAGAAGCTACCAGCTGTAGTTCTAGACTGGAGGACCTTGCCAAAGTGTTCAATGAAAGTCTCCAGTCAGGTCCTTGAATCAAGTGAAGCACAGGTCAATGATTCATCATCAGCACTGGAAGTCGGCTGGCAATATGGTTTAGATGTAAAACTTAGAGGAGCTGCAGTTGGAGCCACTCATTCCAGGGAAGCAAAATTGTAGCTTCACCAAACATAAAGTTGAATGTTACTTTTACAGATAAGAGCTTGTTTGTTACAATCAGGGTTCCGATTTGCCGGAGGATGATTTATCCCTTAGGTTTATGCAGCACTGCCACTGCTGAATTACTTTTATCAAAACATCACACATGTCCTGATCTGAATCAAATGATTTGCAATACACGCTTTGAAGTCACAAACTGAATCATTGATTTGTGATACGCGATCTGATTGGAGAGATACAAAACAGTGAATAAGTGAACTGATTCTGAGTTTCAAAAAGTTCCGTTGTGTTCTTCTTGCTCGCTTTCTCTATGTAATTTATGACTTATTGGAATAACCATGAAAAACCTTTTCATTGGTGAGTTGAAAATATGCCAGTGGTCCCCCCAGAGTGAGGGTTTTTTTTGGTAACCGTTATTTTAGAATGTTTGCGCTTACTGTTTCCATGGTGACACGTCTTGCTTATCTTGTGAGCACAATAATGCTGTATCACAGCTTGATTGCTTTTATTTAGTTTATTTTTATTTCAAATATGGGACATTCTAAAACACTTAATGTGAAAAACACCTAAAAGCACCTAAAAACCGACAAGGGAAACCCAAGTTTCTGTCAAACCTTCCTTGTAATAATCATTAACTACTGTCAAAAGAACAAGCCCATATTCAACAGATAAAGTGAATAATATCACGTTAAGCGTTTTCTCCCCCAATAAGTCCATTATATGGAAATAGCATAACGTGGCTTGTACTTTAACAACGACCAGGAGAGACCAAACTTCTGTCAAATTGTATTTATAATAAAGAACAAGCTCTTTTTTAAAAGTTAATAATAGCATGTTGAGTGTTCACCCAATAACCATTATAAGGAAACAGCTTAACGTAATATTATTCACTTTATAAGTTGAATAAGAACTTGTTCTTTGACAGTGGCATGTTTTTATTATAAATAAAATGTGACAGAAGTTTGGTTTTCCCTGGTCGTTGTTAAGGTATGTTAAACCACGTTAAGCCGTTTCCTAATAAACTTAGGGGTGAACGCTTAAACGTAATATTATTCATTTTATAAGCTGAATAAGAGCTTGATCTTTTGACAGTGGCAAGTGTTTACTATATATAAATGTTGACAGAAATTTGGTTTCTCCCGGTCGTTGTTAAGGTAGCGTCCATTAAGCCACATTAAGCTGTTTCCTTATAATGAACTTCTATGGGGGAGAAAATGCTTATTGTGATATTATTCAGTTTTTCAGACGAATATGGGCTTGTTCTTTTGACAGTAGTTAGAGATTATTACAGAAGGTTTGGCAGAAATGTGGGTTTCCCTTGTCTGTTTTTAGGTGCTTTAAGCCACATTAAGCGTTTTTCACATTAACCCACATAGCAAACGGACTTGGCCAAAATGTGGCCTCATAATGGCACTTAACAGAACGTTCTCTTATGGTCCTCTTTTAGTCGTATTTTAATGTTCCAGATGTGACGTTAGGGGAACGTCCCATTTTAGTTAATGTTTGGTAAAACGAGAACGTTACAAAGATGACATTTAGGAACGTTAACAGAACATTCTCACATGGTCCTCTGACAATGTAATTTGCCTATATTGTATTTGACTGTATTTAAACCAATAAAAATGGTCCTGGGCTGCATGCACTCCAATAGCAGGAGCAGAGGGCAGAGATCCCCTATCCGTCTCAGCATCAGTTAAACCAGACTTGAGCTTTTTTTTTTTACTTTTTCTTCACCAACAGACAACCAACACGATTTTACATGGTGAGTAATGTTATTTCTGCTAATTTAATTATATGTATATATTCAAATATTGCCTCTTCAAATAAAAACGGCAGTAAAATTTAACGCTCATTGGTCCTCGCCGGGTTTCTAGTGAGGTCTGTGTGTTTGAATGAAGCACACTGTTTGTGATCGGGATGATAATCTGGATAGTATGTTTACAGATGAACAATTTAAATTCTTCTCTGTACCTCACCCAAAACTATTGTATTTCACCTGCGGCTGCAACTCTTAATCAGTTGGACTATTTTTGGTAAATTATTAGGAAATTATTAGGATTGTACTTGTCCGTGTACTTGTTGTATTTATTTATTCTATGTAGTTACTAAAATAGTATTTTATGGTTATTGCGTTTCAGTAAGCTTTTATATTCTTTATTAAATGTGTATGTTTGGATTTGGGCTAAGAAAAATCTAATTAACAGTTATTTATCTGAATGATATAAAAGATTCGTAAATATTTTAACTTTATAATTTACCAGGCTAAGATTAAACAAAACATGAATGGATCAGAATTTTGTTTCTCTCTCTTTTTTCATATAATATAAGTTAGTAATTAATTAGCTTTTTACAGTTGTTTTTTTTGCAGCCATTTTGCCTTTTCTTTTTTTAGCACTGCTAATGTTTTCATACTGTGCCCTTTTCTGTGCTTTCTCTTCATAAAGCCATGATGTCATCTCAAAAGGTAGGCTCATCTTGCTAAAAGGTTTTTCAAATTTGCTGCAACATATTGCTGACAGGCAAAAAAGGGACCAATACCATGTTATCATGTGATACAGTACATTTCCAGTTAAAGTTTTTTGAAATGTAATATTTTTGAAGTTTCTTAAGCCTCTTCTGCTCACCAAGACTGAATTTATCTGATCCAAAGTAGAGCAAAATAAGTAACATTTTGAAATATTTAACTATTTCTATTTGAATATACTGTAAAATGTAATTTATTCCTTTAATATTTCAAAGCTATTTTTTGTAGCATCAACACTCGTTACCCATTCCTTCAGAATTCATTCACAGCTGAGTAGATTTTTTTTTTTTTTTTATGAGTAGAAAGTTCAGAAGAACAGCATTTAACTGAAATGTTTTGTAACATTGTAGGTTTCTTTATCATTACTTTTATCATTATAATTTTAAAGCATTGTCTATATTTCTATAATTTCTTTCAAGACTCCAAGCTTTAGAATAGTAAGATGATAAAGGCTAATATCTGGAACATTTTCTGAAAAAAAAAGTTACTCAGCTGTTTTAAAATGATAAACAAATATAATAATAATAATAATAAATGTTTCTTGAACAGAATCTAATAGTAATATCATAATATTATCATTATTATATATTATAGGCCTAATAATAATATCATGTTAATATTAATAGTAATCAAAAACGTTTGACTGGTAGTGTAAATGTATAGTTTTAACGCAATGTTTTTCTTTTTTACCTTATTAGGCTATACAAAAATACTTTACAGCAGGAAATTTTTCTATACCATTGTGTTAAACTGAAGCATAAACAAGTGCATAAAACTTTTAACAATACTGTAGTTTTGAAGGCAGGTCTCTAAGCATCTAAGACTTGCCACAGTTCTTCTGAATTTAGTCTGTTTAGTTTGTTCTGTTTCTTTTTTAAAGCTCTATATGATTTGAGGAGGAGTTGCAGTTGTAGGAAGTCATTGTTACGTCACCACAGGTGACGTCATCATCCAGGAAGCATAAAAGCATGTGCAAAGCAGTGCACATCAGCCCTCAGGCATGAAGCAAGCGCCCAGGAGGGGGCGCAGGGGGTGTGGCAAGAAACGCAGTGTCTCGTTCCTTCAAGGAACTGGGGTTATATTCATAACCCAGAGACATTCCTTTTCAGGAACTCGCACTGCGTCAAAATGTTATGGGAACGAGATACTCACACCCCCAGACCTCCAAGCCCCCGCCCAGTGTGGATGCAGCATACTTAAGACACGAGGACCACCGAGTCTGGGGTAACCGGAAGGTCTAGCTCATAGAACTTCGCAAAAGTCAAAGGGGAAGACCAACCTGCTGCCCTGCAAATGTCCGGAACCGAAACACCTGCCAAATAGGCCTTCGAGGCCGCCACACCTCTAGTTGAGTGAGTTCTGACTCCCATCGGCGAGGGGAGACCGGAAAACTCATAAGATGTAGAGATTGCCTCCACAATCCATCTGCTTAGGGTCTGTTTAGATGCAGACCGACCCTAAGAGGAGGACCAAAGCAGACTAGCAGTTGGTCCGACCTCCTCCAACTAGCAGACCAGACGCTGCCAAAGAGCCCAGAGGAATTTACTGGTACATCTAGCAGACAGACTCTATCTTGCGCCACAGATGTCTCTCTGCCTCTACCATCGCACCCATAGCCCGTTTCTTTAGTCGCCGTAGGGATAAATCGGCTGTTCTTCCGAGCCCTAAAATATCTTCTGTGTTGACCTGATTGTGCTCACTAAGATCTCTTAGAAAATCGGCCTGATAAGCTTGTAAGACCGCCAATGTATGCAAACACGCTTACAAACCCTTCCCCACTAGCACTGAAGTAACACGCATCGGCTTTGTTGAGTAGACAGGGAGACTTCCGTGCAGCTGATGATGCCCCAGCTGACAGATGGCTTGCAAGCGTCTGTTCAACTTCAGGCATCACCTTATATCCCTTTCCCCCAGCTCCGTCACATTCCCATAGTAATCTGACGAGGGGATGTACAAACGGACAGAAAATTCCAGGACCTACACACCTCGGTGTATAGGTCCAGAAAGAAGGGAAGTCTTCGGCGAGAGGGAGGTGGGCGTGGTCTAAGGAACCGCTCATCTAAACGGCTGACCGGCATATCAGACGGTGGCGCCTCGGGCCAGTCTAATTTTACACGCTCCACTGCCCTAGTGACTACTTCCACTAACTCTTCATATCGCGGTGACTGTGGCAGCGGCTGGCTCCTCAGAGGAAGATGAGTGGCGTGCAGACCGCTCTCTCCGAGGAGAAGTAGCCGGTATCAGCGGCGCTTCATACCCCAAATGTATTTACAGTAGGTTGATGAATGTTTGTGTATGTATTTAACAATTTTGTATTATTAATTTAGTATTTTGTCTTTTTTAGCTGCTGTGAGAAAAAAATCATCTGACAACATGCCACTGATCAGGAGATATACAAAGATGGCTTCAGCTTGCTTCTGATAGAGATGGAGGAAAGAAAAAGCGCTTGAGGAGAAAAGTGGGGCTGCAGAGCTGTATATAATTTCCTGAGGACAGTCCTAAATAGGATCTTTTTCCCTCACACAAACATTCTGATGTGTTCATTTGTTTTAAATAATTGTTTTAATTTGCTCTCTGTTAAGAGTAAAGTTTATTTTATGATTTGTTTACATTTCAGTGCTACATTCATTCAAATTCATTTAGTTATCTGATGTTGTACATGTTGGCAGTTCAGGCAACTGAAATAGCATTTACACAGTTAAACAATTCTAGCTGGCATATTATTTTAAAATATTTATTTATTTTGTGCATTTATTTTGGCTTGTGCATTATTGTCAAATAAACATTTTTTTTATATATTTCACTTTCTTGTAACTTATTTGGTCTCATGGTTTGGGTAAGATTAGGCTAGGTTATGGCTCAGTTTTGGGGTTTCTGGTTAAAGGGTGGAGTAGATATGGTTAACTTATGGCTGAGAATCGGTTTTAATAATAATAAACCCAGTTCAGGGCCAGTTAAGGGTGATTAACTGGCTAAGATTCGGGCCAGTTATGGCCCATGTCTGGCCCTTGTCTTTAATCCAGTTATGGTTAAGGTTAATATAGTTAAGGTCATTCTTTGCGGTACTTGGGCCGAGGGTAAAGTTATTGTGTGGGCCGGAGCTGGGCCAGAAAACTGCTATGTGGGTTATTGCATCTAATATTTTAAATAGAGATGAAAGATGAGAATAAAGATGAGTTACCTCTTAAACATAAACATCTTAATTTTACACTTTGAAAGTAAAAATTTTTTAGGCCTAATTTTGTTCTGGATTTTTAAGTTGTCGAATTAGTAGTTTAATGCAGAACTGTCACGCCATAGGCGTCTCTGTGTTCTGTGTCTCTGTTTTGTTTACCTGTTATTTTGCCTTCGTCCTGTTCCACGTGTGACCTGTGTGTTTGTTTACATTCTGTCTCCTCGTGTCTCCCTCATTTGTAACCATTCGGCGAGGTCCGACACTAAAATCGCTCCGCCGAGCCACGGTGGGGGTTACAGTTTCATTTTTTTAACGGCCCGGACCGCCTCACAAAACTCTCACGGCCCCAAATCCACCTCATCCAGCCACTCCACCCAATGCAGCGAGGAAAATTGAGGCAATATTTGAAATCCAGCCTCGGAGTTGCCAGCGCCATTCCAGATCCCCGCAAATCCAGACCCGGCAGTGTGGTTGCCAGCGCCGCCACAACTCCTCGCGGTTTCAAGCCCGCAAATCACAAGTATTAAGCCCGTTTCACGGCCAAAGGGGCAGCGTTCTGCTCAGCCTGTCTCTGTGCTTCAGCCCACAGAACTGTTTTCTTCCTCTGCGGTCTCCAGCCCGCAATAGACAGTTTTTAATCCCGTTTCACGGTGAGAGGGGCCGTGTTCACTCCAGTCGGTTCAGTTGTCAAAGCCAGGTGAACTGTGTTGTTCCCCTGCGGTCTCAAATCCACAAAAGATGTGTTTTAATCCTGTTTCACAGCAAGAGGGCCCATGTTCAACCCAGTTGGTCCCGGATACGCAGCAATCTTGGAGGCGGTGAGGCGTGATCCGGGCAGCTAAAGATACCCTCCCGATGTCCTTTTGGTCAGTCTATCTGTCACAATCGGTTGCTGTGGTGAAGCAAGTCATAAGCGTTTTCAGCAGCACGGAGACACGGGAGGCAGAGATACACTTGAACAATGAACATTTAATGTTAAACAAATAAAACTGAAACAAAGCAAAACAAACCCAATCCACAAATGTACACGCAACTTCATAGACTGACAAACATACAAGACCAGGGGAGTGAATTTATACAAAGACTAATCAAGACAAAGACTCAAGGTACCTGGTCAACACAGCTGGCAGAGAATCAAACACTAATTACAAAGTCGGGGTTGTAGATGATGAAGACACATGAGGGAAACGGCATGAAAAAAGAGCACATGGACAAGGTAAACAAACACACAAGAAATACCCACGATGTTACAGGGGTAAGCAAAATAATCTTGTTTTCTATTTAAAATATGATTATTTTGTTTACCCAATTGACAGATTAGTTTGCTTGTTCTAAGCAAAAAGTTACTTCATTATGACTTGTTTTTTTAAAAAAAAAAGACAAAATTCTTCTTGATATAAGATTTTGTAGAGATTTTGGCTGGAAACAAGAAAACAAATCTCATCTTGAAAAGCAGTTTTTGCAGTGTACACTGTACAGTTACAGTATATTTGATACTGTTTGCTGGCTGCAACTTCACACACAGTTCATATATGCATGTCTGTAAACCACATTTTGTGAAAACCAGAATAAGCTAGCTATATATGTGTAAGCATGGAGCAGCTGTATCTCAAACTGTAAAAAGGCAGACAATCAGTTGTCCAGTATGGTTCCATTTACACAGCAGGGCTTTGTTGAAAACAGTGCACAAATTACAATTTGTCAGTGACATTTTTCACAGACAAAAACGAGACTTGATGAAACTATGATGAAAATCTATTGACTAAAAACAAGATGAAAATGCTAGGGAGGGACGATTGAGGAAAAGGCCAATCAGAACTAATCCTGGGCAGGGCAAATTCTCCTGGGTCTACTCGGTGGGACATGGGTTAGCATACAGTACACCTTCTGCATTTTGAAAAACAGTACAGTATGTACAGCTATAGACAGGCACTAAAAGCTGCTAGGGCTGAGCATATCTGCAAACTCATAGAAAATAACCAAAACAATTTTTATTTAGCACAGTGGCTAGATTAATAAATAATCAGATGTGTGTGCATCCACACATGAAATTACCTGTGAAAGTGCAATGGAATAGCAGTCAAACCCGTGACTTCCCACCCGTAAACTTGTACTAGATCGTACTTCCAGTTCCACCCTCTAATGCAGCGGTTCGCAATCCTGGTCCTCGCTGTGCTAGATCAGAAGTGCATTTAAGTGTGCGAGACGTAATTTAAATCGTATTCACTTATTTACAGTGCAAATCCGTGAATTAATGTTCCGAAGTGAAGTAAACTTTAACGGACACTGTGCAGGGACCATGTCGATTGGAACACAGCTCATACATGGAGCTCTCTTCTAATGAGCTGATTGTCAGAATCAGGTACGTTAACAAAGAGAGACAAGCAAAATATGCAGAGCGGGGGGAGTGCGAGCACCGGGATAGAGAACCGCTGATCTAATGTAACATAGGCTGCGAAACAACAGCGGCAGACCCTACGGATGCACTGTTTATGCCATGTATAACAGCATCTCTTGCCTTATGCGCCATTTTTCTTCCTCTTTTTCCCTCAAATAAGCAAGGAGCACCTTTGGTGATAAAAGTTATTGTAAATAAAGCTGGTTTGTTTACATCTAGGCTTAGTTTGGCATGACTTGCCTGGAATGCAACAAAGTTGTGAGTCGTGGTTTGAAGTCATGACTTATGGACTCAAAAACCTGCCTGGAACACAACATAAGACACATAAACATACACCAAATCGCAAAAATCTTGTTTTACTGTTAGCAAACATTCCTGATTGTTTCACTGTTTTTTCGTTGCCTTGTCTTGTTTTTTACCTTGGACTGTTTCTCTGTTTTTGTGATTGTTTGCTGACTGGCCTGTACTTTGCTCGTTATTGGATTACCCTTCTGCATTGCCCTCAATATTACTGTTTGTTGGTGTTGGACCCTTTCTGTTTTCTGTTTTTATAAAGGTTGCATTTGGATCTCTGTTGTCACGAATCCGTTCGTTACAGATCCAGCAAGTTTACGTAACATCAGATCAACAATGAGTTCAGCAGATCATCTAGTAAGGTAATCAGCCTGTTAAGGACTATGTGGCAGAACTTTGTGAGATATGTTACATGGTACAGTAGAATTCAATGAAACTTTCTTGAAGGACATTTTCACAAGCCACTCTTGAGCACCACCACGGATCACTTTTTGGTGTATTTGGGCTGCATTCACCACCACTAATACTTTAGAAATGAAAATGATGGCATCTGCTGCAGTTTCTCTCAAGGTGGCAGGGTGCAGTATGTTTCAGAGCTTCACTTCAGCTCCTTGCACGGTGGTGGAGCCCGGCCATGCACCTGACTTTGGTCTGTCTATCACACACCTAAAAACCTAAGTTGAATCCTTACAGCTACCTTTCATCTGCTCTAAAACTAATAATGCACTCCGTGCTTGTACCGTTAACCCCATCATAGAGATCATTAATGAACTGTCTACCTTGTCAATCAATAGTCAATAAGCCTGTTTATGAACTCTCTGCCTGTTTACCAGGTAAAGCATTGTTGAACTCACTGATGAACTTAAGACTGTATCTGCTCTGTGTGTTTCTTGTACCTCAGTTTTCCCTCGGTTCCAGTCTGCCCTGCTTTCTGAATCTGTCTACCCTGCTCTGAGTCTTTAAAAGTGTGTCTGCCTGTCATGTGACTGATCAAATGGCAGCATAACAGTTTAATGATCTTAAACATAACAGTTCCTCTTCAGGGACTCGAGCCGTGTCAAACGACATGGTGTGGGAAACACCTCCAGCGTGACGGCTTTCAAATAGTATGCGTAATCGGTCCAATGGATGGGCGAGACATCATATGTGGATGACATCATTGGCCAGGAAGCATAAAAGCATGTGGAATGCAGCCGGCTTCAACTTTTTGTCATTCAGCAAGCGTTCTGTGTGTGTCAGTCTATTTGGTGTTGTCTGCCTATTATCAAACATCTGTGGTCTCTTAAATTAATCACCAAGGAGGTCTGCGATCACGCCCCTTATACAAGCTGGTGCACCAGATTCTTGTGTGGGCTCGGAACAAACTCCTGTTACTTAGAGCCGTCTATATTCCCGGGCTCCTAAACGTGGGAGCAGACATCCTGTTGAGGCAGGGTCTGAGGCCCAGGAAATGGATGCTCCACCCCGAGGGGTTGGATGCCATGGTACAGTCGTGGCCAAGGCTCAGCTCCCAGGAGTTCTGGAGAGAGTGCACCCTCAAGGTTTATGTGATGGCGATATCGGCCTACCACACCTATCTTGGTGGACACTCAGTTGGTAAGACCCCGCTGGTCGTACGTTTCCTCCACTGTGCGTTGAGGTTGAGGCCTCCAGTATGCTCTCCATTGTATTCTCTGAGGAGAGTAGGTGAGCTAAGGCATTTTTTTGTTCCTGCGAGCGGGTTACAGTCCTAAAGTCCCTATGGTCACACCACAGCCAGTCGAACAGCAGGCTTTCAATCCTCTTCCTCTCAGGGAGCCTGGCCAGCAGAAGCTGAATTGCATGTGTCCAGTGCAAGCGCACTCAACCCGAGGTGTTGCGGCCTCCAAGGCCCTGCTGTCAGGGATCTCCTTGGAGGAGATCTGTGGGGCTGCGGGGTGGTCTGCCCCTTACACTTTCATCCAGTTCTATGGACTGGACTTGCGAGCCATGCCTGGTGCTGCTGTGCTCTCGTCATGGAGTACGCACACACACTAGGCAGTGACTTGCAAGTGTGGGGGCATGGGCATCTTGTTCCCCATAGCGTCTCGTTTGACACGGCTCGAGTTCCTTAAGAGGAACGTCTCAGGTTACGTATGTAACCCTAGTTCCTTGAAGGAATGAGACACAGCGTCTCGTCACCACACTTCTGGCATTCCTGCCTGAGCTTGCTTCATGACATTGAAGCTGAAGCCAGCCACATTCCACGTGCTTTTATGCTTCCTGGCCAATGATGTCATCTGCCTATGATGTCTAGCCCATACATTGGACTGATTACACATAATATTCAGAGCTTTCACACTGGAGTCCCCATTTGCGTTTTTTTGCGTTTTGAGGAACTAGGGTTACATACGTAACCTGAGACATTTTGGTGATAACTAAACAAAATATTTAATTACTATAATAGTGCACAAAGGTAATCAGAAATATACATTTACAAACAAACTAACCACCAAACGCAACTTAAGATGCCATTTTTATATTTTTCTGAACCGTAGAATTGAACGAAGAGGATTGTGGGATATTAAAGCCAGCGAAGGATATGCTGTCTTCAAAAATCGATCAGATGAAGGTATCTCATGAAGTGAGGGCACATGCCTTGATGGCTTCCTACCTTGGAATATCTTTCGAAGGCATCTTTTTTTTTTTCTGATGCTGCCAAAGTGTCCGACTTAAATATTCCTCTTATAGGAAATGGGGAAATCTAAGTTTAGTTTTAAGGGTACAATGGCAAGAGTCTGGTGATTGTGACATACACATAACAGAAATGAAATAAGGACTAAATGAGTGGGTGTGACAAAGGGAAAATACACCTAACACAAAGGCAAAGCCATGTACAATTCAAACATACATGAAAAAAACAAATGGATTGTTTGTCTTAATTAAACACAATGAACAAAAAGATAACACAACGCTTTTGTTATCTGTGTATCTGACCTGTGAACAGCTGGAGATGAGACATTGATGGCACAGTATATAGCATATACAACATCTTAAGTGAGAAAAAAAATTAAACCACCATGAAGTGCTGTATCACGTCAAACACACCTAGAAAAGGCTGAACCTCAACACATATAACCAATCATATCCTTGAAGCTACTAAAAAACCTCACCATATGAAATGATCAGTTAGAGAGAATCTGCTCACCTGTGAATTCAGTGGTAAGCAATTGAAAATTCATCAAATAAATCATGTGATTTATAAAAAACACTAGTGTTTTACAGAGCATGTTTATACTTTTAATATAAATAATACAAATATTGTTATTATCACATTATGAAGTAGTTTAGTTTAATGTAAAGTCTGACACCAGTAACGTAACAGTAACCAGTAATTTAACAGAAAGCTGAAAATGTTCATCTCTCATTACAGACTATGGGGCAAATTCAGGTTTATCCTGTTGTTTTCTGGGCATTGCTTCTCATAACCATTGCTGGAGAGGATGCCATAAGCTCATCAAAAGAGTGTGAGGATGCTCCCTTTGTTCCAGGATACAATCTTGCTGGAGAAGGATTTGATGTTGTGACCATGGAGCGAAAAGGTTCTTATGTGATCAACACGGAAACATGGGATTTGGGAAATGGCACCTGTAAATTGCGCAGCAACAAGTACATGAATGGAATAAAACAAAAGCTACCAGCTGCAGTTGTAGACTGGAGGACCTTGCCAAAGTGTTTATTGAAAGTTTCCAGTCAGATATTTGAATCAAGTGAAGCACTGGTCAATGATTCATCATCAGCACTCTCAGTCAGCTGGAAAGTTGGTATAGATGTGAAGGCTGTTGGAGCTGCAGTTGGAGCCACTCATTCCAGGGAAGCAAAATTTGCAATGAAGAAATCAAAAGAAGACCGATATAGCTTCACCAAACATGAAGTTGGGTGCAATTTTTACAGGTGAGAGAACTTTTCTTCCCTTAGTCATAATGTTAGAAGATTATGACCATGCAAAGAAATGTAAATATTAATTGGAAACTGTTTCTTCTTTGACCCCACTAAATATAAATGTTTATTGTTTGTTTACAGATATCGTGTAGCTGCAAAGCCTCCTCTTCATGAAGAGTTTGTTGAAGCAATCAATTCACTCCCTGCATCCTACGATCTAGATGCCTACCGCAACCTGATCACCACATATGGCACTCACTATATCACAAGCGTTCAGTTAGGAGGGCAAATGAAAGCCATAACAGCCATCAAAAGCTGTCAGGCAGCAGTGAGTGGACTTACAGACACTGCAGTGAAGGACTGTTTGGATGTAGAAGCCTCTGGTTCATACAGTGCAGCAACTGTGAAAGCAGAGGCCCATTTTTGTAAAGAAAAGAAAAAGAAGATGGGCACAACTGAAAGGTTCAGCTCCATGTTCAGTGAGCGTCAGTCAGATATTATCGGAGGAAACATAAAAGGAGAAGAGCTGCTTTTTTCTGGTTCATCACACCCAGATTCCCTTAAAAAATGGGTTGAATCTTTGAAGAGTCTCCCTGACATTGTGCATTACTCTCTGAAACCCCTCCATTTCTTACTGAGTGCTAAAAACCCTGTAAGAAAAGGACTAAAGAAAGCTGTTGAAGAATACATCATTCAAAATGCCCTCATGAAGGTTTGCTCTGAGCCTTGCAAGATTGGCAAGAAGTGCAGCGTAAGAGACAGATGTGCTTGTGTTTGTGAAAGTAGTCAAATTATAAAGTCTAACTGCTGTCCAACTGAAAAAGGACTTGCAAGCCTCAAAGTCTTCAATCTCAAAGCCACAGGTCTGTATGGAGATATGTTCACACAAACAGATGGCACTGTAACTGTTGAGTATGAAAAACAATTCAAGCGCACTAAGACCATTAATGATAATGACAATCCACGCTGGCCAGAAACATTTGATTTTGGTCCTATTAAGATCAGCATGGCCAATAAAATAACTTTTAAAGTATATGATGCAGATTACTTCTGGAACAGTGATCTTCTTGGTACATGCTCTTTTCATCTTAAAAATGGAGTTGTGACTGAATCTTGTGCTTTTAAATATGGCACTTTCTTTTTTACCTATGAAGTGAAATGTGCTCCCAGTCTGCAGGGCCCTCAGTGTAATGAACACAAACCTTCTCCAATGGCTGCCCCTCTGACAGATATTTTCAGCTCAAGAAATGGTGTTCTGATTAAAAATATGCAGAGGCTTGAATTAGCACGTAATAACTCCGAATTCAACCTCAAGAGCTTTTATGGTAAGATGATTCTGTGATCTACATCTTAAATACCTTCTTTATGCATAAAAAGGCCCTAATATAGCCTAACATCACTTTCATTTGTTTATAAATATATCTGTTTGCATTAATAAAGCATTCTTAAAGACAGATTTTTGTGTTTTCATTCTTATTTTTAAGACTTACAAAATGCAAATGCAGCTTTTTTTACAATGCATTCTGCTCCTGCCCCATTTGACATTATAAACACCACCTTCATCATCAATCGAGCAAATTTACACTTTTTTTTTCAAACAACAGCACTGTAAAAAGTGCTACACCCACAAAGTAGGTTTTATCTACTTTAAATAGTTATAGTCTAGTTAATTTTATTTGTTTTATACTATACTGTTTTATAGTATCAATATACTTAATCTCTACTTAAAATGTATCAGTTTTTATATAACAATATATTTGAAATAAAATTAATGCAATTAATTCATGGGTAGTTATTTGAATTGTGATTGTTGTGTGCAATAAATGTTATAAAAGTAAGTTGACTTACAAATATAATCTAATACAAATTTATTAGAGTTATTAATATTTAAAAAATATTAAGTTAGCATTATCGCTTTTTCACTGGCGGATGCAACACCTTCCTCGGTAGGTCAACTGTTTGTTCTCTGCAGCACATCTGAATTTCAGGAACTGATTAACACTGTAAGTTGAGCAAATTTAACTGAATGATTGGTGATTGAAACTCATATGAAATCACTCATTCATTAGGGAGCTGGGGGTAGGTTTCCAAATTGTAAATAAACAAAAAACAAAGGTGTTAAAACTGTGAATTCTGATTGCGTACCAACGAGTGTATTCCGTAACAGAGATGTTATTAGTCAATTCATATGCACATTTAATGATGTTAAAAATATTTATGAATTAGATTATAAACATATATTGCGAGAATAGTGTGCTTTCAGAGAGAGCCTGCCCACTCATGCTTCTGATTGGCTGTGATATTTGATTGATTCTGTCACGTTGTGTGTAGTTAGGACAAGGTAACGGGACTCTGGAATCAGAGATCATGTTAGTATACTTTTGCACTACTAAAACAGACAAACAGATTTTACTATAGAGATGTATGCTTAGTAGTCTGTCTGATTTTAGAGATTTGAAGTTTTTTTAATGCCGTCAATAAATGAAAAAAAAAATTGACTTAAATATGTAAACATTTTCACAAATTTTTAACCTTATTCAAACATGCATTTTCCTGGTCTTAGGTGCCCAAGCCCTTTTGTTACCTGGGGTCTTCAAGCTTCACATCCAGGTAAGAATAACTTCAGAACCTAAGTAAAACATAGGTAAATTTGCAAAAACAATAGTGTGGGCTTGTGTTTTTATGTACCAAGCTCTATATAGAAGGCAGATATGATCACTTTTCTGTCTTCTCCCCACAGCAAATAGTAAAAATCCACAAATACAGCAGTTTCTTATGATCAGTCTGTCAGGAATCAGAGCGGGATTCAAGTGCGGGTGCAAAAAACAGACTTTATTATAATAAACAGCAGGGCAGAGAGCACAAATCCTCAAATTAAAAAAAAGGTCTGAACAAGACAGGACCAGGAAAAACAGCTGCAGTCTTCTACAGGGTGAATAGCAAAGGCAGTCCTCAGACAGGTCCAGACAAAAGGCAGCTCATATAAGGTGGACGACCCAAAGGAGAAAATAAAATAAAAAAAGCAAACAAAAACTTCAGCAAGCTACCGGCAAAACTATACTGGGCAGAATCAGGCAATTCACATATGGCAGTGGACCCAAAAAGGGAAAAATAAAATAAAAGGTAAACAAAAAACTTCAGCGAGCCGCCGGCAGCGAATAGTCAGTAGCAGGTGTGAACAGTTGCTCTAAATGAAACAAGGAGGTACAGGATAATTAGAAAGCCAAAAGAAGCATGTGACAAAAAGAAAAACAACTCAAGCCATGTGCTTAAAACAAAAACATGATAAAGCACCCGTGATCCTGACACAGTCAGTCTTTCTCTGAGGCAGTTTGGCAAGCTGTCAACTTTTTTCTGTGATAATTTAAGATCCTGACATGTGATGACTAAAATCCTTAATTTAGTTAAATAAACACCTTTTAAAGCCTGGTAGTTTTTAGTTGTAAAGTATATTAAAAAAATTAATTGGAGAAAACATCAATTAAATATGGCTTCAGCAGTCAACCACAACACTGATGCCTGGACGTAGGGGATGCTATAACTGACAGATGACCAAAATGTAATGCACCATTACACTGAAAAAAAAGACTTCTTTGAAGAAGAACTTTGAAGATTTCTTTCAAATTACTTTTTACAGTGAGTTGTAATTCATTTTCCAGTATACTATTTGCATGCTACAGAAGACATAGCTCATATCTGTATTTCTGTAAGTTACCAATACTACACATGAACTATGGTTTATGCAACTTTAAGTCGTTTTTCTGAAAACAAGACAATATTTTTTCTTGTCTAGAAAATTCTTCTTAATTTCAGTATTTTTTTATGTTTTGGCTGCAAACGACAAAAAAATCTAGTCTTAGAAAGCTTTTTTGCAGTGAAGGCACCACTTGATCATAAGGTTTCTTAGCGGTGTGAGAAGGTTGCCAACCAGATCACACCTGATCCCTGTTGGGACCTTTCTGTCATCCTATTGGGACTATGGAAGGCCCCCTTCGAGCCACTGGACTCAGTAGAGCTGAGGTTTTTGTCACAGAAAACTTCGCTCCTGACAGCATTTGCCTCCATGAAGAGGATGGGAGACCTGCATGCTTTCTCCTTCAACGAGTCATGCTTAGAATTCGGTCCAGCTTACTCTTACATACTCCTGAGATCCAGTTATGTGCCCAAAGTTTCCACCATGTGCTTTTGGGATCAGTAAGCTTTGTGGAATGCACTTGGAGTTTCAGAAACTCCGAACAGCTCTTTGTTTGCTTCAGAGGTCAATAGAAGGGGAATGCTGTCTCCAAACAGAGGTTGGCTCATTGGGTGGTAGATGCCATCACCTCGGTGTACCCAGCTGAAGGTGAGATTTGAACAAATCCATAGCAGGGGAGTCGAGAGATCGGTGGAACGCGGGAATACACAGAGGGCTTACAAGGAGAGAAACTCACAGTAAATCCACAATGATCCGTGCCATTACAAACACAAGCGGTTCCTTATAAACACATCAAAACAAGGCAGGGAGGCGGAGGAACTACTGGGCAGTCGTGGTGACAAACAAGGCGGGAAGAGACAAGAGTTCATAATAAGAGTCCTTTAATGGGGAGCGGAGGGACAGACAAACAATAAACATCCGGGCTGGAGTGCCCTCTGGAGGCTTCCGAGGGCAACTCCAGTGCAGCTCATGACAGACATGAAGTAACAGAACAAACGGTGCTTTTCCACTGCATAGTACGGTATGGCACGGTTCAGTACAGCTTACTTTTGGGGGGTTTTCCACTGGGAACAGTACCTGGTTCCTGGTCCTTTTTTTAGTACTACCTCAGCCGAGGTTCCAAGCGAGCCGAACCGTTACCAAAACGTGATGTGTAAACTCTGCTGGCCGGAGAAAATCGCCATTACTACGTCTCTGAACTTGCGACATGAGACACAGCAGACCCGCTAGATTTAAATCAGCACAGCCAGCTAAGGATCGGAGGACACTGGCAGTTAAGTTCATTATATGCTTTGCAACAGTGATAAAAGTTAGCTAGTGATGTGTTTTTTTTAGATGTTTACCCTAGCGCAACGTCGAGCGTGTTGCTGTAAAAGTTCCCAAACTCTCTTGTCTTTTTAACTGTGTTTTCTTTCGCTGCCATCAGCCTCTTTTGAAACAAAGTACTTCGTCTTGCTGTTAAAAACATCCACATGCAGAGAATGAAGAACACTATTCCGTCGATATGCTTGATTGTTGTGTGTTTGTTTGTGGCATGTTTACGATGTCACGGCAGTAGAGGCGGCGCAACTATAAAGACATGTTAATAATCCCGCCCACTCTAAAGCTGTACTAAACTGCAGTGGAAAAGAAAACCGAGCCGAACTGAGACATGCCGAACCAAGTCGTACCACGCAGTGGAAAAGCGCCCAAACTGAGATACTGTAGGTTAATCCAGAAGAACTGCAACATCTCCAAGATGAAGAAAAAAAACCTACCTGCAAAGCTACAGTACTGTGTAAAAATGCTGTAAAATGAGGATGCTTTCAAAAATGAAAAGCCATAAATAGATTTAATTTATCAATTAACTTCTATTAATAATCGAATAAATATTTGGTATTACAGTTTTTGGTAAAACAGCTTCTGTTCCAAGGTAAACTTGCCCATAGTCTTTCAGGTAGCTTTCCTGGTAGGTTTTTTGGTAATACTTTAGAATAAAGGATGTCTAGAGGAAGTTTATTGAATATTAAAAGGATCAAAGTCAATGATGCTTGGAAGTTTCTTTGCTTTAACTCCTTAGGGGAAGTGAGCAATCTCCAGATCGCTGTGCTTGTGAATTCCTTCCGTGATATGAACAATCTCCAGGTAATATCCTTTATCTGTGTAATGGTGTGATCGTTCTCCGGATCGATAGGCTTTCCTTACTTTCTCCTTTCCAGGGCAGGTGGTGGTGAACTCGGCGTGGACGAGCTGGCAGCGTTCTGAGGAGACAGGTGAGTACAGTAGGTAAGTATTAACAGGTAGGTGTTTAGTTGTCTTACGTGAAGGAGGTGAAAGAAGATCGTGATGGATTCGAATGAGCTCTGTGTAGGTGAGCAGGATATGCACCAGTTCAGTGAACTTTCTCACAGTAGCCAGTTGAACAGCGTGAACACTGGGTAAATTGAAGCAGGTAAGTCGGTAACTCAGATTGCAATGGTCAAGACGTAGATATCGTAACAGGTGAGGCATCAGGTAAGAATGAGGAGATGTTACCTTGATCTCTTGATCTCTTATATCCACGCTCACCTAATGAGATCCAGTTGGCGGTAATCTGTACTCCGGTGATTGAGAGCGTGCAATACTGGCTGCACTGGGATCAGTGGTGGCGTGATAGGATGGTTGTAAGTCATTTATAAGTGATTAGTTAATAAAGTGTGTAAACCCTTTGTCTCATTAGGACAGATAATATGTTGGGTAAAGATGGTAAACAGATGGATTATTTTAGAACTGTGCACCTCATATGTGAACTTCAGTTGAGGTTAAAACACACATCAGTAGAACCCGAACACTCCACACAGAACACAATTGTCTGTCCTAATGAGACAAAGGGTTTACACACTTTATTAAATTAAAAAAACCTTTTTTGTGCTTTTCAACATATCACAACTTGTAAATTAATTAACTAAACATAATAATCACTTATTAAGCATTTGTGAATGTTTTGTAGATGAACATTTCATCATTGACTAATCACTTATAAATGACTCACAACCATCCTCTATTCTAAAGTGTTACCGTTTTTTTCTTCATCTTTATTTTTATTAAGCCTCAGATAAAATACCTGCAAACTTGTCACTTTTCGGCAACAATCGCTATTTTCTTTGTCAACTGGGTCATTCACGTGAATCATGTAGAACCAGAGAGTTTTTTTTAAGGGGGTGTTCGATCTGGGCCGATCGGATCTCAACTGAGCTCGCGCCTGTCAAGAGAGGGAGGTGGGGCTGGGCTTGCATGCCATGTAGGCCATTATTGGACAATTCTTATAAATGACATTTTTCTGGAACAATCAGAATCTCACCACTTGCTTCAGGATCTTGCAACACACTGCCATCTGTGTTAGTGCCTGTCAAAAGACAACTGACATAAAACTGTGCAGCTGTCAGCTACAGTATCCAGTCAGGTGCAATGTAGATGCCCTAAGGATAAATTCCACTCATTCTCTACCATAGGAGAGGAAGAACTGTATAAACTTGTTAAATCATCCAAACCCACAACATGTATGTTAGACCCTATTCCAGCTAAACTATTAAAAGAGCTGCTTCCAGAAGTCATCGATCCTCTCCTGTCTATTATTAACTCCTCATTGTCATTAGGATATGTCCCCAAAGCCTTTAAACTGGCTGTTATTAAGCCTCTCATTAAAAAACCACAACTTGACCCCAAAGAT
>JAUYWG010009340.1:0-30432 GCA_034779775.1 Enteromius afrohamiltoni
TATATATATATACTGCGAGCCTCCCAATAAAAAAAGAAAGAAAAAAGATCTTATGTCCAATTTCTCTCTTTTACAAATATCATAGCTTTATTTAAAATAAATAAATAAAAATCAAGGACATTGATTTGGCAGAAGCACTACGAGGAAATAGCGCGTTCGGCTGTCCAAAACTACACTTCCCACAATTCCACGGGTCAGTGTTGCGTAACTGTCGGAACGTCTTCCAGGAGAAACTCTGCGGCCCAGACGACTTGGCAGAAACATCAAACACCTCGATTCTGAATGAAACAAAATCCAACGGAGTTGCATATACGCGTCCGTAACGAGGATATAATCGATCGCAAGCGCTCGGAGGCTGGCTGTGGAAGAGATTCACGGTGGATTTGAGAACGCAAGATCGCGAGGGCCTATCAAATATGTCCTCTTCCTCGCAGGCATCTTCCAGGCGGCAATGGTGCTACCTTTGTGACCTGCCAAAGATGCCGTGGGCCATGATTTGGGACTTCAGCGAGGCCGTGTGCAGAGGCTGTGTGAACTACGAGGGCGCGGATAGAATAGAGCTGCTCATCGACGCGGCGCGGCAGCTCAAGCGAACACATGTGATGCAGGACGGCAGATCTCCAGGCCCGCAGCCCGGCGGTAAACACGCTCCCGCTGGTAAGGAGGGTCCTATGGACACAGGCAGACCGCCCTCCGAGCGATACGAACGGGGAAGGGGAGAATACGTGTCTGCCAGGCTGCCCAACGGGCTGCCCAGACTGGAAGATGGAGGTCCGCCTGAGGTTAGTAGACAGAGTCCTACTGCCAGGAGGACTTTAGTGGGGGCTGTGCCACCCAATTTAATGGCGCAAGGGCTCGTCGGAACTCCTCATGGCCTGCTGACTGCCATGCCTGGTCTGAACGCCCGAGCCGGAGGTGCCCCACTGACCATTTCTGCCCCTATGTTAAACGAGCTCAGTAAAAGGCAGGCCATAGGCATGGGGATGAATGTGGGTGTTGCGTCCTTCATGAGCCCGGAATTCGAAAAGGAGCTGAAGGAGAAGCAGAGGAACGCAGAAGCCCTTGCAGAGCTTTCCGAAAGTGTCCGGAACCGTGCGGAAGACTGGGCTGGACGCCCCAAACACATGCGCGAGGCCTTGCACGGCCTTTCCAGCTGCACCCCATTCAACGTGCGCTTTAAGAAAGACCATGGCCTGGTGGGAAGGGTGTTCGCTTTTGACGCCAAGCTGATGGCAGAGTTTGAGCTGAAGGTCTTCGTCGAGTATCCCTCTGGATCCGGCAACGTGTTCCCCAGCGTCTTATCGCTGGTCAAGCAGATGTTCCACGACTCTCAGAAAGACACAGGAAAGGTGATTAACTCGGGGTACAAGTACGTGGAGTATGAGAAAAAGCATGGCACCGGCGACTGGCGCCTCCTGTCCGAGCTGCTCAGTGATGGAGTGCGGGCGTTCAAAGACGCGCTGTCCCCAGAAACCCTCCCACAGCCTTACCTGGACCCCAGCTGCTCCATGTTACCCAGCGCCCTCTGCCACATCGGCCGTCCCACGCAGCCAAGAGTGCGCAGGCGCAAACCCTCACCCGAACCGGATGGAGCCGAGAGGATGTCCTCAGAGGAGATGCGCCAGCACTGGCCGCATGGCGCGTATCCCGGATTGCCCGGCCATATGCCAGCAGCCTCACTAGCCAGCGTGGGGCAGCCCCCTGAGGGCATGGGGGCACATGGTAGTGACCCGTCGCCCATCTCTGCGCTCATGAGTGTGGCTGACAACGTCGGCACGGCCACCCAGTCCCCTAAAGATGCTCCGGGCAGCAGCAGCGGTGCCCACTCAGCCAACGTAGGGCGGCAGAATAGCGCAAGCCCTTCACCCGCGGGCGGTCAGCGGAGGCTGGCGTCACGCAACGGAGAACCATCGGCAGGAAGTAGCACGGGAGGACCGACCACGACCGTTACCGCATCCCTCGCTGAGCAAAGCGCAGTCATGGGAGGAGAAGGCTCCGGAGGAGCTGGAGGAGGAGGAGGCGCTCCTCTGTGCTGCACCATCTGCCACGAACGCCTGGAGGACACACACTTCGTCCAGTGTCCGTCGGTGGCCGGGCACAAGTTCTGCTTCCCTTGCACTCGGGACTTCATCTGCAGACAGGGCTCAGGGAATGAGGTGTACTGCCCCAGCGGGGAGAAGTGCCCTCTCGTGGGCTCCAACGTGCCGTGGGCCTTCATGCAAGGCGAGATCTCTACGATCCTGGCGGGCGACGTGAAGGTGAAGAAGGAAAGAGACCCCTAACGACCAGCAGCAGGTTTGATGACGTGCTTTTATTCGGAAAAGATGCATTAAGTTGATCGAAAGTAGCAATATTGTCCTTAATAGGTTATCACGAACTCTCTGTTCATAAAAGAATGCCCCACAAAAAAATATGAATCTGCCCAACATTGATGGTTCTTGAGCAGCAAATCAGCATATTACAAGAGTTTCTAAAGGATCGTGTGACACTAAAGAATAGATTAATGATGCTAAAAAATCAGCTTTGCATCCCGGGAGTAGATAACGTTTTGAACAAATGTAATTGTATTATTAAATTGTATTAATGTTACTGTATTTCTGATGAAATGAATGCAGCCTTGGTGAGCATGAGATGATTTTGAATGACATTATGTGTGCATATTTAATTTATTTTATGCTATATATATATATATATATATAATGCAAAACCTTTAAGTTGCGTGTGTTATTGTCTCCCCAACAGAACTCAAGCCTCACTCTGAGGGAGCTGCGATCCTGTGCCCTAAAGATGGCCGCTGGTTCGTGTGGCCCACAGCACTGAAGAGACGGCTGCTGGCGGGCAGGTCCTCTTCCTCCATCTACCCAGGCCCCCTCTTGCCTTTCGCTGTCTTCCCCCACCCTCCTCCTTTTCCTTCCCTCCACCGTCTCACTTCCGGGTGAGGCGACGGAGAACACAGCCATTTTTCTCTTTAGAGATGCCCACGTATTAAACCCTCCAGCACTTATTTCAGATTTGTTGGCCCTCGTTGATTCTTCTGCAGCGCTTTCAGAACTTTAAGTCTGCAAACCAAAACCAGGTTCACCTACTGTGTTGCATCAACTACGAGAAGAGAAAAACACACACACACACACATTTCAGAGGTCCGTTGGGGTGATTTCCCAGAATGTGCTTCAAACCACCAGACAGATGCAGATTGTACAGCGGGAGGCTTGTTTGGAAACGCAGCTTCCTTTACAATCACAAAACTGCACCGACTACAGGCCCACTCTTGTTTTTGCTGTCGTCTATGCTGCATAAAACTGTTAAATAGTCCAGGAATATTACTAAGTGCTAAAAGCCCTTCCTTCAGATCGCTTCTTGATACAGCATGTATATTAGATATCTTTATGTTTTTTACTCCGTGTAGATTGTACAAGATTTATCCCTTTCAATGGTTATAGATGTGCAATCTCTAGATTTGATACTATGTTGCTTTATGTACCACTAAGTCTTTGAATGAATAGAAAACCAAAGATAGATATGCGTATTGTCGTATCATATGATGCTATAACATATATTTTTGTGGTAAAATGGTTTCGTGGCTTTCGTCAGATAACAAGGACGGATATGGGGAATGTTTTACATTGGGAACTTCTATTTAAACCTTTATGGGTAGACACACAATAGATTTTTATTACAAGTAAGCAGATCACTATATTTTCTATTGTAACCCATTGGCTTTTAAATCCTATCCTTGGAGGCCATGACTAGTTTAATATGACAACAGATCCGCTCTCTGTTTTTGTTTTTTGTTTTTTACATATGGTCCAGAGTGTTTTCTTTCCAATTTTACATAAAGGCATACTTTATGACAATTTTTTTAATGTAAAAGATTCAAAAGAGCCAGCATCTATTAGTAGACATGTAGTCTTGTTATACAGCGACCCCCAAACATATTTGGACGCTTCCAGATAATTTTGGTGCCGCTGTATGTTTGGTTCTCCATATTGTTTTGACGTCTTCAGTCTTGTTTTATGACATTGGAAAATATATGACTAAATATATAAATGCACAAGTACTGTTCTGTAAAACCTTTGTTTAATCGGCATTTATGTTACAGCTTAAATTGTATTTAAATTAAATTTGACTTTTCACAAACCCTATTGCTGTGTTGATTTATATTGGTGTATAGTTGTTTCTTGCAGTAGTAGAATTTAGTTTGATGTGAGTTTATTTATCACAGACTAAATCTCTACCTTGTTTTACTTCACCTTCATAAAAGTGGCGCATTTTGAATTAATCACCTTATATTATTTAGATATTCTTTGACTTGAAAAGAGCTTTAACTACACTTTCAGCTAGTATACACCCCTCACAATATTGTTATTTACATGAGTGCTTTTCCTGTTTGCTCTGAATTTTAACTTCCCTTTGATATTACTAATAATGTATGAGAAGAAACACCATTTTGATTCGTTTAATATTTATTACAATAACAAGGATAGCCCCAAATAACAAAAATGGACAATGTCAGTAGCGGGTGTTTCCCCTGTTTCCTGCAATGCCTTCTTGCCACCTCTTCCACAGGTGCTACACGCAGTTCATGTGGGGCTGGGGTATGATCATTCAGTCTCTGCTTCAATGGTCCCAGACGTGCTCGATGGGGTTCAGGTACAAGTATAAGAACCATGTACAATAACCAAATCTGTTTAGCGCAGACTGGGGATGCCCGCCCAGACTGTTGCACCTCCTCCACCAAAGCAAACCCTGGGGACCATGTTGACCTCAGCGTATCGCTCACCTCGCCTTCTCCAGCAAAGCTGAAGACCCTCATTTCTGTGCAAGGTGACCCGAACAGGACGGTAGACACTGCTGCATTGTCCAGGTCACACGGTCTTGTGCCCACTGCAAGCGTTCACGGCGGCGTCTTGGTGTTAGAGTCACCTGCAACAGAATGTTGAAATTGAAAGGTTGTCTTTTTGTATTGACACACCTGTACACAATGAGACCATTACATAGAGAACACAAAATGAGGTGCGTCTATCGCCTCCCTGTCCCAAAAATGTCTGAAGTGGAACAAACACTGTATGTATGACATCCACCAAGTCTCCCTAACTTATTGTGAGTAGTGTGTTTGGCTTGGGTAACTACAGAGTGCTGTGTGGAAACAGTATGACCCAATAAAAGGTGAAACTGCATTGGACTTTGTGTGGATCATTATGAAAGTGTGATTATGTGTAAACCTCACAGGGGTGTTTTTACATGTTCTGGAGATTGGAGAACTGTTCAAGGTTAGAGTATGTTTGCTATTTTAGCCACTGCTTATCTGCTGCATATGTGAGGGGAAAGGACATGATTTCTAAAAAACAGAGTAGGTTTATTTACAGTATTGTCATATGTGACCCTGGAGCACAAAAGCAGTCTTAAGTCGCTGGGGTATATTTGTAGCAATAACCGAAGATACGTTGTATGGGTCAAAATGATTGATTTTTCTTTTTTGCCAAAAATCCTTAGGATAGTAAGTAAAGTTCATGTTCCATGAAGGTATTTAGTCAATTTCTTCATTTGGACAACTTTAAAGGTGACTTTTCTGTACCCTCATATTCCAGATTTTCATAAAGTTGTATCTTAGTCAAATATTACCCAAAACATCAATGTGAAACTTATTTGTTCAGTTTTCAGATCATGTATAAATCTCAATTTCGGAAAATGAACACTTATGACCGGTTTTGTTGTCCAGGGTCACATATGTGATGTTTGTTAGCAGTTAAACCAAATAAGTTTATTAAATCTGTGACCCTGTGCAATGAAATGTCAAAATTACAAAGGTTTTTATTTACTAAAAAAAATGTATAAAATAAAATAATATTTAATCATGGTTAATATAATTTTTCTATTATAAATATTCATTTTTTTTCAGTCACCAAAGAAAAACCGAACAAACAACTCAAAATTGTATTACAATTTAAATAAAAACGAAAAACAAGTGTCTAAATAATAATAATAAAAACAAACTTGAATAGCTGTAATGCTAATCTTTCTCCAGCAGATGGAAATATTCTCCCAACATATCGCATCAGAAGGAGACTTTAGTACACAGAAGTTGGTAAACGGAGGAATTAGATGCTAAACAAAAAGCAATGTTCAACAAATGACGAATATCACCAAGCTCTAATAAGACAACAGAACATCACTTCTAACATATATATATATGTGTTATAACATTAATTATTGGTCCTCATTGGTCAGATAAATAAATTAAATAGCCAGCATAAATAAACAAACAAGAGATAATAATTATAACTAATATTACAATAGGCTAATTATAGAGTTATTGTGTAGTAGCCTGTACTATTATAGGCTTTCGGGTTAATATAGGATACTATACTATTTTATTGCATGCATGGGCTCTTTTTATATCGTTCTTGCGAGACATATGCTAGATTTTCACTCTTCCTGCCTGAAGTCTGCGTGTTATTCGAAGGCTTCCATGTGAATTCTCCTTGTTTGAGACTATCATTAATGACTTAAAAGCCTTAAGACACGTTTCTAATATTCTGCTTCCTCCATTAGCGTCACCCATTAAGACTATTGTTATCCAATTATAGAGGTGTTAATGAACGATGCGCCGCTGCATTGGCATGAGAAGCGCTGAGACAGCAGGAGGATGCTCAGATGTGTGTTCGCCAATACACCATCTCAAGACACTGCGGGGATTACTGAGAAGAAAAGCGTGCCGAGCACTAGATAGACACGTTTGCAAGTTCGCAAGACATCTTTTTACGCATTTTTACACCTCTAGGGCCTAGACTTAGGATAAGGAACAAATGCAGTGAATGAATCCAGTCGCAAAAATTCTGATCTAATGCCGGCTGGCTATCATAAAATTAAAAGCAAAGAATTGGAGGAATTCTGTGAATAATTTTAGTTAGATAATGACATATAGATAGACATTTGGTGCCACGATTGGGGTGTGGGAACATCCCATAAAGTTGCATTTTGGGGGTCAGGTCTCTCCTAATCCTGTCGACCCCCCGCCAATTGATCAATTACATCTCCATTCATTAGCCATTAGGAAATGCATTGACATTGTGATGTTCCTGTCTGCGCCTAACAACAGATGTGTATTCACAGATACAGTCGCGCATCTCTGCTGCTGCAGCTTCACGAGTCATTTCAAGCCATGAAAACTTTGCTCATATTAATATTTTATGGGGAGAAGTCTTTAAAATACCTGTCCAGGAAAATGTGCACGTCTGACCACTGTAAACTCGCAAATAATGGTAGTTTGTTTGAAACAAATAAGAAAATATAATTCAAAGACTATGAAATACTCCATAAATAAGAGGAATGTTAAATTAAAACGAAAAATGAGGAAAGACAGTTTTGTCGCATCATATTTTATTTTTTAGCAAACAAATTTCAAACAATTTGTTGCATTTTTTTGCCTTTTAGTTGTTCAACGCACTCTGGTTTGGTGCATGAGATCATCTCGAGACAATCTCGAGAATTAATCACCGTGCACCTCAGCTTACTGCTGTGGACCCCTGCCATGATGAGTTTAAGCCCTGATGAGCTTATGCCACCCTGAACACATCACTGATGACAGATGAAGCCTTAAATGATCGACTGATGACGATAAATCAAAAGCAAGACTATTCACATGCCATCGGTCATGAAAAAAAATACCCTACTAGAGAATAAAGCCACATTACTTTACAATCTCTAGCACTTGTGTTGCTATAACGCCAAATGTACACTGCAAAGGTGGAACAGATGCGATTCTGTCACAAATGCATTTCCACAGCAAATGCACCTTTGTGGAGCTTGATAAGGGCAGCCTGACTTGTGCCTTCTGTAAGTTACAACAGAGGCCCTTCTCCATTACATTCAATTCCATTCCGTTTCATCGTAGGCCTGAAGTTGTCTGGGATGACAATTGAGATTGACGCGTCGGCCGGCCAATATACAGAACAGCAGGGGGCATGGGAGTCCTTTAGGGACGTCTTCCTGAGTCCCGGGGCCTTTTGGGCGGTCCCTCACCTGCGCCTGTTTAAAGCCTGAGGTGAGGCTTTCCTACATTACTCACCACAGAGACCTGCCGCCGTCTCCACGACAGCTTCACTCTGGACTTCTCAGGATTACTTGAAAATGTTTACGGGTCCTGCCACGCTGAAAAACTGAGTGAACCAAGTCAACTAATCATGAGAAAACAACTCACTGATCCACGGAACTGAAGACCACAGAAGAGCTTCATTTTTTGAAACTTTTTGTTACAGTTCATGCTGTAATATTGCGTGGAATTACAAAGTGTGCCGTCTCGAAGGACCTTGTTTTTTTTTAAGAAACCCTGTAAAAAATATATTTTTTAAATTAATATACGTTTAGTCTTCTGTCAATATCGCGTTTCTTACCAGTTACAACTTTATTTGGGGATGTTGAGCTCCGTGAAGATGGAATCTCATGAAATTCCAGAATGGAATGCTTTCTACAGTGAGGCAAGTGAGGTAAGTTCGAGAAAGTCTTTAAAATTATTTCCTTTACATAATAATATGTTTTGCCTATATATGTACTAGATAGATAGATGGATAAAAGTAACATTTAAATATTGCGAAGTAACCTTTAAATATTACATTTAAATGGTTGCGCGATAAAAAAAAAAAAATATATATATATATATAGTTATATTTTTATTATTTTTATTTTTATATATATTGTTATATTTCCAAGTATTAATCATACTTTATTAATATATTATATTTAAGTGTCGACATTTAGCTTTCGATTACATTTCTATATTAATTTTTTGTGTGGCATTTTTACATATTGGTAGATCCGACAGAAATTTTTCTTTGTGAATTCAATTAAACATGTAGGCCTCAGTTCATTTATAAAGCAGCACTAACTCAAATGTTCTTCTCCATTCTGGATTTGCGCGTTTGCGTTTACTGTTATTTCTGCGCACAGCTAGGCTACTTTGTGACACAAACACTGCGAGACTGCAATTGGTATTTTTAGTTTAATTCGATTTTTGATATTCATTCTAATAAATCTGAGGAGTTTAAAAATAATGCTAATAATTTCGTTTATGTTAAACGAAAAGAAGTGCTATATAGCCTAGTTCAAATGTATTAAAAAAAGCCTATGTGAAATAATTTTGTGTGTTTATAAATTATAAGACTTTGCTTGTGAGTTGAGCAGAAACATTAATGTCATGTGGTTTTTCTCTTTCAGATGTACTCCTCCCCGAGCGCCATGAACTCAGTGAGCAGCTTGAACAGCTACATAAATCTGAACTCAGCCTGTTCCACATCCAGCATGAATATGGGCTATCCCAGCGCAGGTCTCAACAGCAACCATTTGAGCAGTATGGGTGGAGGCCCCAACCACATGAGCCTGTCCCCTGTCGGCTCCTCTCTGAACCCCAGTCCTCTGACCCAGCTAGGCTCTTCTGCGTCCTCCCTGGGTCCCCTCTCGCATTACCAAAGCATGCCACCAATGTCCCAGATCAGCTACCCCTCTCCTACCTCTCTCAACCGGACTAAGGAGATGCCAAAGCCCTACCGTCGCTCGCTGACCCACGCCAAGCCACCGTACTCCTATATATCTCTCATCACGATGGCCATCCAGCAGTCCAACAGCAAGATGCTGACGCTCAACGAAATCTACCAGTGGATCATGGATCTGTTCCCGTACTACCGCGAGAACCAGCAGCGCTGGCAGAACTCCATCCGCCACTCTCTGTCCTTCAATGATTGCTTCGTCAAAGTGGCACGTTCCCCCGACAAGCCCGGCAAGGGCTCCTACTGGGCGCTCCATCCCAATTCCGGGAACATGTTCGAGAACGGCTGCTATCTGCGTCGCCAGAAGCGCTTCAAGCTGGAGGAGAAATCTGGGAAAAAGAGCTCGGCAAAATCTCAGGAGGGCGGGAGCGGTGCCAAGGGAAGCCACAGCGGTGAGGGGATTCAAGAAGAGCACAGTCCTGCCACCGGCTCCGAAGGGGCAGACTCTGCCCATTCGGACAGCTCCCACGCTTCGGAGGAGCAGCAGAGGAGCCTGGTGCAGCTGGATTGCCCGTCTCAAGCCCCCAGCCTTTCGCA
Organism: Enteromius afrohamiltoni; assembly: GCA_034779775.1. Classification (NCBI taxonomy): domain Eukaryota; kingdom Metazoa; phylum Chordata; class Actinopteri; order Cypriniformes; family Cyprinidae; genus Enteromius; species Enteromius afrohamiltoni. The sequence continues at coordinate 10,080 of JAUYWG010009340.1, forward strand.
CAGCTCGCCAGTGCCAATCCCATCTTCGGTGTCCTCCTCCATGCCCCCATCCGGCTCACACCTGCACTCTCAGGGAATGGGAGGCAGCCCTCATCTGCTGGCCAGCCCCATGCAGCACCTGGATCTGCAGAACGACCCACTGAAGTCCATGGACCCCCACTACAACTTCAACCATCCGTTCTCCATCACCAACCTCATGTCCAACGAGCAGAAGATGGACCTCAAGTCGTATCAGGACCAGGTGATGGCTTACAACAGCTACACTACCACTTCTCCGGTGGCCACCAAACAGATCTATGACAGCGCAGGTCCATCCGCCATTGACTCTGGTGCATACTACCAGACCCTCTACAGCAGGTCTGTCCTCAATGCATCCTAATGTGTTTAACAGCCATTTGAACACTACAGACTCTTAAAAGGCAGGACTCTTGCATCTTCAACACAGAACTTGCTTTGCCATTGATAGCTAAGCTTCGGTTCCAGCACTCTTAAAAATAAAGGGGGTTTTCACAGCGATGCCACAGAAGAACCATTTTTTGGCTGCTCAAAGAACCTTTGAGTGAACAGTTCTCAGTGTGAAGATTCTCAAAGGTTTTCATGGACGATGAAGGTGCCCACAAATAGCCTTTATTTTTAAGAGAGCGCTGAGAAAAGTGCTGAAGCTTTTTATTTCCAGAAGCTAATTTAATTAACATATATTCAGGAACTAAACTTTCTGGTTTCGGATGTAACACGGAAGATGTATACAAATGATGCCACGTGTATATACTGTTTTGGGGAAGCTGGAGTCAGGCATTTATTTATGAAGGGAAGAATTTAATATATCTCGTATGATTTTGTGTCGTGAAGTTACGTTAACAATGTGATAATAAGAGGACGTGAGCGTGATTGCCGTGAGTTCAGGTTACTGCTGCGAGCAGGTGTTACTGTGTTACAGGGAATCGCTCCTGTTTTGTGTTACAGCATAACGCATGTTCAGCTGAAGTGCACTAACATACAGTGTACGTGTATGGAGAGTGTGTATCATGATGCTTGTCCCTGTAGAGAAGCAGAAGAAATTACTTTTTTACTCTTTGGCCATGAAGTCATTTTGTATATTCTGAAGAGTTTTGTGTTAAGTATAAATAGAGATAAAAGTTTGACAAGGATGGATAAAACTGTGGTAAATCCAACTATTTCCCTGGCAATAACATTCATGACAAAGAGGTGGAAGATGTTTCCAGTGTGCCTCATGGTCTGCTCAGCTCAGCTGAAGCTGTTAGTAAGATCAATGCACTATAAGGGCCATTTCCATACAATACTTGCACTAGTGACCCCTCTGTTCTTCACTGCTGGGGAGGGGAGAGATCGTTTTGTTACAACAATGCTTTGTAACCAGCCTTTTATCAGAAAATCATACAGACCCCATTGAACTTGCCATGATGTATTTTTGTAAGATCTCGTCATTTCAAAATCACCCTCAGAGACACATCAAAGCCATGTGAATAATAAAAACGTTGTCTCAAGCCATCATGTCATTTACAAATTTCTTGCAAGTGCTTTTGAAATTTGTAAGAAAGCAGGTCAGAATCGATGTTCTTGTACTGTTTAGTTTATTTAAACCCAGCTTTTTGGCCATTGGGCTTAGAAGATAAGTGTCTTAATATATATATATTGCTTTATTTGGTTGATTGTTTCATGGTATGTTCTTAAAGTTTGTTATGTTCTTTTCTTATTAAAAAAAAGCCTCACATATCCTTTGGAGTTCTTTTCGTTATTACATATTCTTTGAGTAGAAATGTGACTGTTGAAAACATTCAAATGTTTTTAAAATGATTTCTAAATAAATATCATCTTAGGACAGCTTGTAGTTTTACAGGTGTTGTAGTATGAAATATAAAGTATAAACTGTACAATGACAGGAAAAACTAATTTTCCCTAAGAGGTTCATACCCTAAGGTTTCCTGATGACATTTATTTTTGTAGAGCAACTATTACCAGTTATACTAGAGAATAATAAGAATTGTAAGGTGTAGACATACACTGTAGCCCAGTTGAGACTGGTTTTGTATATTTTGCACTATTTGAGATCAATACAATTACTAAGTTTGAACATGTGTTAATGCAGCTTGAGCGATGCAGCCAAATGATATAACTTTTGTATAAAGTGAGAAAACAGAAGCATGCTCAATAGTAGAATGTCTAAATAAAACAATTCACAGTCTGAAGAGCGACATTTCCAAGACCCTTACTGTAAAACGAGCACGCTGAGCAGTATAATAACCGCGGTGCGGACACTTTCCATCTGCCAGGATAATAACCCTATCATCTTTTATTGTCCCAAGAGCATCCGGCAATGAATCATTTATACCTCAAGAACCAAAAAAGTTCACAGAATCATTTTTAAACATGCATTTTGTTGTGTTTCCTCTTTTTTGGTGTGAAATATCCCACCCTCTCTGTTTTTGTCTGGTCACTTCTCTCTTGTGAGATTAATGGCGGCAGAACTCTGAAGCCACGGTTCAGCTCAGTGTTTTTTGCTTTATCACAGAGAGCTGTGAAACCATTCTCTCTTGTCGCGTCACTCTGGAGAGTTTTTTCAAAGGCAGAGCGGATCGCATGCAAAAGTGAGGGAAAGATGAAAGATAGACAGGGCAGGAGAAAGAGAGAGAATGTAAAGTAGACTCTGCCCTGGGTCTCCAGGTGGGAATCTATAGTAGTTATTTCTTCATGAGAAACACAAAGGGACCTTGCTGCTGGGGCCTGAGCCTGATAAGATACGCCAATACGCCACTGATATGGTTTCCACGGTGACACAATGGCAAATTAAGGACAAGGAACAGAGGGCCCTTCCCATCATGACTAAACTGGAACGTAGCTTTTCCTTTGTGACCTAATTACAAACTTTGCTTGTTTCAGTCATCAGTAGGGTCCCAAACAACATATCAAAATATGTTCCTTTTGGTTCCACAGATAAAAAAAAAAAAGTCATTCAGGTTTGTAACATCATGACGGGGAGTGAATTATGAAAGAACTGTCTCTTTAAAATCATTTTAGTAAAAAAAAAAGTCCACACTCAAAAATATGCTTAAAGGAACAGTTCACCCAAAATTGAAAGTTCTGCTGAACACAATGGAAGTTATTTTAAAGAAAGTTTGTAACCATGCTGTTCTGGGTCACTATTGACATCCATAGCATTTTTCCCCCTATTATGAAAGTCAATGGTGACCAAAAAGAGCCTGGTTATTAACTTTTAAAAATAAATGAACATTTATAATAGTTTAAATTCATATTAAATGTTAGATTAACTTAAGACTGCTACATTAAAATATGTTAATAACATGCTAGAGTTAAAATTATAATCTTTATATGTGGTTTATTAACACATCCACTTTTTAAGTGAAAGTGTCCCCCTTTAAGTGCACTAAAGTGGCCTTCTGTTTAATTAATATATTATCCGACGGTACAGATTAAAAAAACAACAACAATATAAGCCCTAATAGTGTTTTTAAAGTGCAACAGGTGCTACACAGCACTCGTGGCGTCTGTCTTTTACTGGACACTGTGAAGGTGAGCAATAACTTCCGTTCTTACAGTATTAATCCAGGCTGTTATGAGCCATATTCTGCTGATAGGACACCAGACGCTGATAAGAGACATTCGTGTAAAAAATCATTTTCATCTCTATTGCTTCCTTAGTCTTGCTACGTTTCTGATTAGCTCCATCCTGTCTGCCACTTTTTTAAAGTGAATTGGGCAAATGCAATAGTTTCCAAAAAAATTATTTTGGGTTTCACCCAAGAAACAAAACATCACACAGGGTTGGAACAACATGTGGGTGATTTAATTATAACATCATTTTGGGTGAACTGTCCCTTTAAAAAAAAATAGTTTCCATTATTAATGTATAATGTTCTGCTTTATTGAGAGCTTTACTAAAACATGCGATTTGACTTGACTGGTCGTTTTAGATTCATTAAACACTGACTTTGTTATAACATCTTTCCCAAGAAGATTTCTATTTTTTTAGGATTTCTTTTAAACTTTGTCAGGCTTGTGATTTCAAAAAGGCTCAAAAAACAGACCACTCTACAAAAAATTACTTTTATTATGCTCTAAACATTAAACTTAAAAAACGTACAGACCTTTTAAACAATGCTTGAACATGACTCCTTTTGCTATATTATCATTGTATCTCAGATTCAACCTTTCTTTCAGATAGCACTGGTTTTGTATTTGTTTTGATGGTAAGTTTCAGGTTTGGAGTGAACATTTCCAAACTTATTGACAAGTAATGCCATTTTTTCACTTAAAACCTATACAATCAGTCAGTTCCAAACAGAAACACAAAATTTGAAAGAAAATTGAAAGAAAATAATATAGCTGCTAACATAGCTTAATATTTAGAGATTTATAAGCCTTTTTCTTTTTGACAGGGGACACCAAATTAGGTAAAAGATTTGTAGAACTGCAATGATATGGAATAAGGAAAAGGAGAGCTTATGCACGCACTTGATCATCCCAGAAGATGTATTATGCAAATGATGAGCGCAGCATCCTTAACTGTATCCTGTAGGAGGGGTGTGCTTTGTTGACTTTAGCGGGCGTTCTTTAAAGACGTGCTTATGGGCCTCACGGAGCAACAACCTGTTCAAGCCACAGGCGATTGCTTAGGTGTCAGGTTTTTTCAAGGTGTGCCCTGAGGCGGATGGATTTAAACTTTCTTTTCTTCTTTTCCTTATGAGTGATGACGTTTGAGTCATTTATGATGATAAACCAGCCATTTGCATATTAGTCATTAGGAGCCTGTCATTCATTTGAAGCATTTGCATATCAATAAAAGTTACTTTTTCTGAAATGGAAAGTAGAAAGTGACTTTATTTATATGTGAACGACTGGTAAATGATGTGGTTTTGAGTGAACTGTTATGTCACTTAGAATGAAACCAAATTATCAAGGTGGTTGGGACCAAATGTCTTTGCAAAACCCATATTGACAACGCTTCTCAGTATTGCGTGTGCCTTGAGTGTTTTGTCTTGCTACAGTTTTTCCAGGGTATTTTTGTTTTAAACCATCCGTTAGCTATTTTTGAGCACGAGTTACTGTCACTCCATTGGCTCTGTCTACAACGGGTTTCGGTGAAGAAACTGAGCCAGCAAAAGAACATAAACAAGAGCGGGAAAGAGCGAACGTGTGTCACAGGGAGCATTCATAGTGTGCAGGTTAGAGGCAGATAAAGGGCTGGACTTTGCTCTATGGCATGCTGTGGGTGAAGGTAAAATGGCTGCTGATTAGGCCAGACAGAGACAACGACAGCCGAACAGCATGATTAAATTTTCCTTTCAGAGGCAGATTGATCTTGGCTTGATCACTGTGTCAACAAAACAGAGACCTGCTGTTCTCGTCACTGTATATAGGCCTCGTAGCCGCAGTCAAATGCAGTCTGTCAATGGAGTCAGTTTATTCTACCTTAAACGCACACATTATTAAACGCTCTAAAGTCGTCACATAGCTCTTCTGAAATACCATCTTCCTTCCTCTGAAATCAGAGTTGTAAAAAGTACACATCCACATAAGTAAAGTCAGTTTACAAGCGAAATAAAAAAAACTTTTTTTTTTTTTTTTTCGTATAATCAATCAGAGGCAGATTGATTATAAACTGAAATCCCAAAAGCTTTTCTAGAATGCATTAAATTTAAAATGATCCGGTTTGGCATTACTAATGATGAGTATAAATATAATGAATTAAGGCATAGATAGGTCAAAGACTTTGATGTTGAGGTGACTGTAGAGAGGCCTCTATTTGTATTTTACCATAATGGATTGTGTGGTTTTAAATAAAAACTTATTTGATATTAAGCACATTTGTTTTTTTTGTCGGCTGAAAGATTTAAAGCTGTACTAAGGAACCTTTGCATAATGGTCTCTCTAGTAAACTCACAATTATGAGAAAAAAGTCTGAATTATGTGATATAAACCTGCATATGTAAGTTATAAAGTTCGATTTGCGAGATATGAAGTCGCCATTATGAGAAAAAAAGTCAGAATTGTACAACATTTGCACTTGCAAGGTATAAAGTCACAATTGTGTGATAAAAGTCATAATTCTGATAATTCTTTTTTCTTCTCAAAAGTGGACTTTATAACTCATAATTGAGAAGAATTCTGCGATATAAAACTCAGACTTTATAACTCGCAATTGCGAGGTTAAATATTCAGACTTTTTTCACATTTATAACTGTATCACTCTAAAAAGTACAAAAAAATAAGTTGGGAAAAAAAAGTCAGAATTGCAAGATTGCACTACTCAGTTCTGAGAAAAAATTCACAATAACCTTATTTTATTTTTTATTTAGTTTCTATATTCTATCACCATCTGTGCTTGAAGACTAAAACTACTCTCATTTACAGAGCTGTTTAACGTCAGTCGTGCTGCTCTGGCATTTCGCTGCTTCCGGAATAATCCCATGCTTTTAAAAGTCAACGATTACAGGTGATTACCGTTTTAAAGACGGTAAGAAAAGTGACAACAAATTATATATCATTAAAAAAGTAGCCTATCTCATGTGGGTTCGTATCTTGACTCTGCCGCTCTACCTTCTCGTAGAGATTCTTGTTCAAAATGTCCATGTTAAATGCTAGCTAGCAAACTACTTTAAACAACACTATTTATTGTAGCAACAAATTGCACCGTTATATTAGCCATACCTTCTGTGTTTACTTTCTGTGTAAACAAAGAAAAGCCAGTTACGTAGATCTGGGATTTCAAAACTTAAATTAATATAACCCCGTGGTAATATTTCACGATAAGCAAGAAAATAAATCTGAACACGTTCGATTTGAGGGTTTTTATGTAGCCTGCTTGCTCAATGATGTAATTTCGTTAATTTTTAACCTGACAATCTTCCAGTGTAGCTTTCATAGCATGCAAAGTATACTTAGCTGGTCTGAATGAAATTATAACAAATATCCAGCAGACCTTTAAACATGGTTGAAAAACAATCATAAATTAGTGCTTGGCCTATATTTGTTAAGTGCATTGATTTCACCCCTGCTTTTAATCAGGTCAAACTATAAGTGAGCGCTTTTTTTACGTGTGTGCCTGACTTTCTGGTGGTAAAACCGGCCGAACTATGCTGAAACTGCTCTTTTGTGTGTTGAAGAAAAGGGGTTTATATGGGGCTTAAAGTCACATGGGGAAGGCCGAGATAGGTGTGAGTGTGTATTAGTGCTTTGGTGATTTACGAGGTCATGGATGGTGGTTGTCAAGTCAGGCTGTGTTGTCTTTTGGTCTAGTCAAGACTGACACTTTCTTCCTGATCTGTCCCCTTATGTCCACATGGACCCCAGATGTGCGCAGACATTCCTGTTGAGTTCATTCCCATAGTGTCTTCAAACATACACACAAACCCTCAAACCTCACCTTTGACCTCTAAAGACACTTTCTAGATCAAATAACTTGACTGACTTGATAAAGGTCCTTCTGAAAAAAAACTAAATGATTCATGCTGTTAAATATCATTGGTTCATTATTTTATTCTGTCAAATGTGTAAAGCAGCCATGTCTTATCTTCTTCCACGCCTCCGTAATAATAAAAACTTTCTCATCGTAGTGATAATGTCTAGAGTACGCTGAGGTTAGTGGGTCTATGCTAAAAGTGTTAGAGTGGAGTTTGACCAGAAGACTACAGATGATTGCCTGTCGGTCATAACACAAATATAAAATATGGCAGACTGATAACAAGCAGGTGCAGACATATTGTGTCGAATTATCTGCTGAAGCAGAGCACGCCTCCTCTTCCTTTCTTACACACGTTCATCCGAGCAAACACTACTGTTATTGGTCACAGTCCCTCATAGGCTCCACCTCTCGTGTAAACTCATTCTGGCATGTCAATGCTCTAATCAGTTATTCATCCTGTTAATAGCTACTGTATACTTTACCAGCTCTCTGCATTCCTTAAGAAAAAGGTTTAGTACAGTAAGAAGCAACCGGACCTTTACTTTTCACCTAACAAACTATTCTTAGAGGATCACCTCTTACCTTATATCTGTATTTTCACAAAACATTCCAACTTTTGATATAAATTGATGTGAAAATCATATTTACAGTAATGTCATTACAGTGAATGTCTTTATTTATTTGTTCATTTTGTTAATTAGTATGTTTGTTAAAGTGCTAATATGTGAATAAAAGAATGTGTGGTAACTGAGCTGTCTAAATCTTTCAAATTCTTTAAAGGCAAAATTTCTATTTGATCATTTTCTTATTTATTGACAATTCTTGATTTCTCGATTTCTGAATGAATCAATTTAAATGTATAAATATTTAATTTAATAAATAAATAATAATGTTTAAAGCGAATTTACAGCTTATTTTAAATTAACAAATAGGCCACAAGCTGATATGACTATGCTCAATTAAACAATTTAGTTATTATTAGATGCCTTATTAAACATTTGACTTCAGACAGTTTGTCACAAAAGTCTTTCCTTGTCATTGTGCATAATATTGTCACACACATATTGTTTCCATAAAGGCATTTTAAACAAAATGAGTAATGACAAGAAAAAGAAATATAATAATATAAAAATTATACACACAATTAAATTAAATATCAATAATAACATTTAAATAATAAATAATATCAATTGAAATTTGAAATAAAAAGGTAACAGTTTACAGAAAGGTGTTATTTGTTAACATTAGTTAATTATTAACTAACATAAAAATGCATTTATTACAATATTTATTCATCTTTATTAATGTTAGTTCATGAAAATACAGTTGTTCATTGTTAGTTCACAGTGCATTAAACTAATGTTAACAAACACAACTTGTGATTTTAATAATGCTTTTTTACCCTTTTGTAAAGTGTTTCCATTTAATAAAATAACAATGTTTTAAAAAGTATTAAAATTGAAAGAAAATAGTAAGTATAAAAATACTTTTTTTTAATTTTGCCTGCTCACACTCACTATTTGCTAACTCTTTTGTATTTCTTTAAGTAAACGTCTTTGGAGGCCGCTTCTCATTTGCACGTATCACCCGAGGGAAACATCGCAGTCTTTGTAGTGTCTCGGCCAATTGAGTGATGTGTTCAAATTGACAGGCTTTTTGCCCGTGGCTCCAACGGTAACTCTTGACAATTATTTTTGAAGGACAGCGATGCATCACACCTCCCTGAAGATGCACAGATAAACATCTCTAAAGAGGGTATCTTAAGTTCTCACCCCTCTCCGGCTTCCCAGCCCTTGCCACGCTCCCGTTACTGTGGGGAGGGGAGGTTTGTTTTCGTGCCCTGCCAATCTCAGGTTCCCCTCGTTTGCACCAATTAGCAATGACAGGAATCCAGCTGGGCTAAATTAATGGTCCACCAGCACCCTCCTCTCCTTATAGCAGCGTGAGGGTCTAAAAACAACACCCGTGTGTGAGAAAGAGAGAATCACATCATTCACTGGCCGTAGCACTGGAATGTGTCGAATACTTCCCTCACACATTCTCTCATGTCTGCTCACACACACACACATCCCTTCACGTGTGCATTACTAGTGTATTTATCTAGCACAAACACACATTTTCTTTATGTTCACCAGAAAATGTAATGGATCATTCTCCAAGGCTTCATTTGTCCTTTACATCTGCTCAAATGTCGTTTCTCTCAGTTTTAAAGGCTGTAACATTGTCTTCCATCAAGCATATCATTTACTCACTCTCATGTCATTTCAAACCTGTATGTTTCTCTTGCTTTTCTCTTTCTTAAAAAATAAACTTTTAAGATCATTAGGGTCCAAACAATACTGAACCCCACAATTCTTAAAATATCTTTGTTTATTTTTCACAGAACAAAGGTTTTGGAAGAGCAACAGCTTGATAAAATGATTTTGGGTGAGCACTTTTTAACACTTTCAGGCAAGCCTTCAGAAAGAGAGAAATAACAGAAATAAAATCACTGCTCTTTTAAGTGTTTTTTATTGTTCATAATATACATAACTATCCATATTATCCCAGTCTTTTGGCTGAACAGATGATCCCCAGAAATACTTTAAACCCAAACAATAATCAGACATCAGACTTTGCTCTTTTCACTTTGATCTGTAAATAAAATGATACATGCTACATTTAAATGAAAAGTAAACTGAGCAACAAAGAGCAGCCAGTTACACTTATAATGATGTCATTTAGTAACTTAAACAATATTTAATGTGAACTGACATTGGAAAATACTTCCATTTCAATGTTTACTACTTTTTTTAAATAAATATAAAGCAAATACTCTATTTTTGGGTGTCCTTGTTGCACTTTGCATGTATTACAATAACAAATTCTGCATAATTATATGCAAATAACCCTCGGCCAAACCCTAATCCTAATCATATAGTATGAAGTTAATTGTTTCTCAGAACTTAAAGGTAATTACACTGCACTGTAAAAAAAAACAGTAATTTTACAGACTTTTTCCCCATTATTTTTTTTACGTTTATTCCCCGTATTTCTGGAATATGGTGGAAAAGTGTAAACTACATGAAATAGACTGTATATGTATATAATAACTTTGATAATGCCATATAAAGTTTAGCTTTTTCACTTAAAAAGAATTGCAAATGTATCAAAACATCAATATGCTTTTTTTTTTTTAACAGGCTTGCTTTTGTATAAATGTGCATACTGTTCTGAAGTTACTCAATATGCATCCTGCTATATTGAGATGTAGTGATACAGCACTTAAAAAAATGGTGTACTGAAATGTGAGAATGTAATATTTCATTGTTAAGTAACAGTCCTTTTAATAATTTGATATTAAAAAAATGACAGGAATGTTTTTTATTCTGGCATCCCAGCTGCTGGAACATTTTCGTTTTCTGATTACGGAAAATGACTGTATTTTTATGGTCCGTTATTTTACTGTATTTTTCCGGCACCCAGAATTTTACAGTTTTTTTTTTTACATGATTTGTTTTTTTCAGTGTGTAGCACCTTAAAATAAATAGTAACCAATTTGAATGATTATTTAAGTAATATTAAAATCAAATGTTGTACCAGTTAATATTATTTAATGGACCTGAGCTAGCATGAATGAATTGTCACATTTTTGTTAAGAAACATGCTGTAACAAATGTTAGTTATAGCATTAACTGATATTAACCTGCTTTATTGTAAAGTGTTACTATATAGGAACCCTGTTTATTATTTACAATAAGTTGCCATTTGTTAACATTAACTACTGGATTAACATGAACAAACAATTAACAACAAATTTATTACAGTATTCATCCTTATTAATGTTAGTTAATAAAAAATACAGTGGTTCATTGTTAGTTCATGTTAGTTTACAGTGCATCACATCAACAAACAACAAATTTGTGATTTTAATAATGCATTAGTAAATGCTGAAATTAAGATGAACTACTATTAATTAAAGCTGTAGAGGTGTTGTTCATATGTAGTTCATGTTAACTAATGTTGTTAACGAATGAACCTTAACGTAAAGTGTTACCAGAAAAAAAGGGCAATAAGAAATGCAAAATAGGACAATATGATCCATTCTCTAAACTGCTTATCCTCTGTAAGGTCACAGAAATGGCCAAAATATTAGAATAAATAATAGGTAGTATATTCAGTAAACACACACTCCAAAGGTAAAAGAAGATGTGATCGAACCTTCTTCTGAAACTCTCAGGTGAAGTAAATTGAATGTGAACTATAATCTAAATCACACAGTTATGCAACAGGTCTGTAGAATACCTGTCAATGTTTTAAAGGGTGGAGGTTTCCCCCGAACTGGAGCAGTTCATCCAAAACGGAACGGAGTTTTACCTTTTTCCTGCCCTCCCTCGCTTTTTCCATTTATCTGTTTTTAGGCTGCTGGGGTCCATAAACAGCCGTGGCTGGAGCGGAGGGAGAGAGAGAGAGATGAATAGAGCTAATGTCCAGCAGCACTTTTCTAAGAGCGCGACACAGATGTTTTATTCCACAGTATAAACACTTCTAACAAGCTTTTTTTTTTTACCGTTTCTTAAAAAAATCGGAAAAGTGTCTTACTTATCATGATGTGGAGATTTTGCCAGAGCATTGCTGAGATGCTTTGAGCATTTTTAGCATCTTGTTATATGGTTGCTAGGGTCTTCTGGTTGGCTTCAATGGTGTTTTGAGACACACAGAATTAACTTTTGGAATCAACCAACACAGTCTTATGAGCCTGATCTCATGGCAATTAATACATATTTTGCAAATTTGTAAGCCCTCACTCATTTTTGCTCAGTACTATGTATTTTACGAGTTGCCATTTTGTATGAATTTGTACGGATGACATCGACTAACCCCACCCCTAAACCTCCCCTTCACTGGGGTTTAGACAAATCATACAAAATCGTACGAAATTGGTCATGAGACTGTGTTGGTATTTGTACAGTTTGACAAATAGGCAGCTAATTCGTATGAATTCATATTGTTCAATTTGTATGTTTTTATACAATCTTAGGTTCAGAGGCGGACATTCATGTTTACTTTTTCTACATTTTTACACATTGAATTAATATGAAGTTGTCAACTTACAGTAATACCGTTTTCCCGTGAAGTCAAGTTTTATTCTTAAATCAAACAAAACAATCAGCACTATATGCACTTCTTAGAAATGTTTCATGTTGACTTTTCTTCCATTTAGGCTGGATATCTACTATGAATCAGTTTTCTTGGCAACTAATATAAATATGTGTATGAGCGTGCGTGCGTATGTGTGTGTGTGTGCTGGTTTTTGGGGACATAAATTTGTTGAATGACATGACAGATGATTTACAATTTGAAGGTGGTGAGGACACTACCTATATCTCTGTAATTCAAAAGGCTTTAAGAAACATACTAAATGGTATGTTTTTTTTAAATCTAAAAATGCACAAGTTTACTGTAAAGTGTAGGGTTGGTGTAGCACAATAACACAGTTTGTACAGTCTAAAAAAACTGCTTATGAAGAGTCCCCGTGAACCACAAATAGCCTAGGAGAAGGGATATCAAAGCTTTTGTATTTTAGAAGCAGCTTTGAGGATGCCGTGGAATAAACAGGCATTTGAGCAACAGTTTACAGTTTATTGTTTTTAATATGTAACACAATATAAAAAAATAAATGTATAGTTCCAGAGTTGCTAACTGCGCTAGCAACTTTTTCTGAAGGGTTAGCTTAGCTTAAAAAATTGGTGTTGGGTTTACTTCGAAACCATTTTCGCTTAGTACTATGTTAGTAAATGTAATAAATAATTACAAAGGAACTGCGAGTAAATGCGAGACTTAGAAATAGCTTCAGTTGCATGTTTAATAATTTGAGTTAAAGGCACTGAAAAATGAATCCTGTCTCTGGCCAATGTTTTGTTTACCTTCTCAAGCTGCACTTAAAAGGCTTTTTTAGTATTTGAGTATTCATGTCCTCACAGAAGATCATTGTTCTCAAGTCAGTGCTGGTGTTATAATAGGAAGACACCTTATGAAATGACACTACAGAGACGCAGGCAAACCGTACTCCAAAGAGTATCCCCTCCTCACCATCATCATCAATGGGGCCTTCTTCTCAATGAAGTCTGCTCCTAAAATACCTGTTCTCTTCCCCTGTCCCGCTCTCGCCGGCCGCTGTCTAAACAAACAAGCGGAGAGTCTTTTTTGAACGTTCATTTTAAGTCGACCCGCTGCACGCTTCACAGGTGATATTTATAAGCACCTCAAAAGCTGCTTTTTTCTTGAAAGGTGGAAGGCATCTGACCGAACTAATGCGGGTCTGTCTGTGCCCCGCTCTTTCTCTCTTTTGCATTCCTGCCAGATAGGAGCAGACCACTGGGGTAACTTTCCTGGCTCTGCAGGGCCCCGGACAATCGCTTCTTTCATTGAGGGCAAAAAATTCGGCCCCTGGCTCCTTCCTAGCAGTTAGGCCGCAGGGAGAATGTCTCTAGCTCTCACTCTCTCCACAAAGCTACCTTTTACAGGTTTATATTTAGCCTCCTTCTTCACCGCTGTCCATTTCTTAGGTGCGTAGAGTAAAATTAAAAACATTTCTAGCTTCGCAAAAACCATTTGGAAAAAGGCGGAGAGTGTGAGAGCGGAAAACAGGGGCCAGGAGTGATGGTTTGCCTCGGTAGTTCCCGTAAACGAGCTGTGTACTTTATTCAAATGAAGGAAAGGTGAAGGCCAGAAAAAGATGACAAGCTATGAAAGGGATCAGATGAAAAAATAGCTCATTTAAGCAGGGAGTGGAAATGTGGGAACTCTTTTAATCTTGAGCTGTCTTCAGGCTAATGTAAGACGTACAGGTATTATGCGTCAGTCTTTGTGTAGGTTAGTGCTGGCGGCGGGAGGACGGTTTGCTCTGTAGATTAACGCCGGAGCTGCAATGTTAGCAGAAGCACAGCTGTGTTCTTCTCTGTTCTTTTTTCGGCTCTGTCTTGCATCCTGGTGTCACACAGGACTTTTTTTTTCCAAGAACCTGCGAGGATTTTCACTGAGCTAACAATGTGTGCTCATTCATGACTCACGGCTGCTTAAACTTCACTCAACCTTTTAGCCTTCTCCTGTCACGCTCTCCTTTTCTGTATCATTTGATGGGCTTCTCTTATAAGGTTTATGTATTTTCATTTAGCCAAAGTCAGCCAATCGTTCATTTCAGGGCTTATTTATTTATTTTTTTAAAGTGTGCACACATTTCAAAATGGATCAAAAGCTAGATGCATACTAATCTTTATCATGACTCAACAATTTTCCATTTTTTTTGCTTGTTTGTTTTGTTATTTTTTAATCTAGTCAAAATGACCCAACTGCAGTTTGATGGAGAGTAATATATATATATATATATATATATATATATATAATCTTACTCTGCAGTTTCTTGCAGTGAGTTAAAATGATGTAAAAAAAAATGTAATTAAAAAAACAATAAATCGTTTTTAAAGGTGGTCACTATTTGAACTTGTATATATCTTGTATACAGTATACCTGAGAAATCAAATTAATCAGTATTTAAATATGTAATTAATTTGCATTCATTATTATTGAATTATTTCAGTAATATGTTTTCATATGTATATTTTTTTGTGTGTGTATACATGCATACCTTTTTATTTAAAAAGTCTTCATCTTTTTTATGTTATAATTATACATACAATGTTTTAATGTTTTTTCTTGTGTGTGTTTATATTCTCATACAATCATTTTATTTAGAATTATTATATAAATATTCCAGCATTGATTTTTAATTATTATTATCTATATTTAAATAAAGTAGATTTAATTTAATCATGTAATAGTGCAAAAGGAAGGAAAATATCTAAAAGCCTCAAGACAAACAACAGTGTTTTACTTCGATTGAATGGGTGCGGTGTGGTTGACACCTCTGCTGGAGTGTGAGTGTTTGTGCGCGAGACAGAGAGCGAGTGTGTGTGTGACAGCGGCTGGATGCTGTACGTCCACTGTAGTCCGACACACACTGCTCTGGTCTGTTTGGCTCTCAGAGTGCTTTCATTCGTCCGGTGGCCGGGGGGGAGACGGAATTAGTGATACGGCGGCTGATTTTTCACTGCTCCAAACCAAATAAACAACACCGGCTCATTCACTGTTCTCTCCTTCTCTTTCTATCTGTCATACAGACATTCCGAGCTGAAAAAATCCTTCCCACTCGAAACATAAATAGGTGAACAAATAGGAAAGGATAAATAGCGTTTTAATGTGTGGGTCAGCTCAGTTTAACAGGCTTCGCTCCGGGCCTCCATACCTCAGCTGTCCTGACGCTAACTTTCCAGCATCACTCCTTGAGAAAGTAGTCTTACCTGCCTCAAAAACACTAATGACCGGAAAAAGAACAGCCAGCTTTGCCAAGCTGCGTTCTTGCCATTCGTTTTAACAGATGATGAACAGGATAGAAACCCTAATTGTGGCCACGCTGGCGTCAGTTAAAATGTCTGATAGTCCAGTTTAGTTCACCACATTAACATCAACATGATGCAAAAAACCTCTAAACGCTTTTCATTCTTATTTATATTCATTTTATTGTTAAAAGCTTATAACCAACTTAATTTGTTGAAATATTTTGCTATATTTTTTTTATAAATAGCATATCTGTTTCTGACATTTGTGAAAAAAGAATGCATAGTTTTAATTTTACATTAACTAAAATATACTTTAATGTCACTTACAAAAATATTTGTAATAGTTACACATTTGGAATGATATATAAAAAATATATTAACATTAAATATTATCAAATGCAGTTCAAAAGAAAATGTTTTGCGTGCTATAGTTGACACATCGATGTAAGTATATGAGTGTAAATAAGTAGTTTATTTAAAAATAAAATGTATTTAAAATGCAAAGTTTTTAATTTGATGCAATTATAAAGAGCATTTCTTAAAAGTATTATTATAGCGTCTTGTAAGTGCACTTACAGTAAGTGCCTTTTTATTTCTTTAATATCATAGCGCATGTTTGATATGCAATGCAATGATAAATGCATTTTTTACACTTAGTCTTAAGAGTCCAAATACTTTTTGGAGCCATACACACACACTTGTATTGGCACAAACACACATTTAATGCTCGCACGCCATGGCAGCTGAGAGATGGAGGTTTGAGAGCGGGTCTGCACAGCGACATCCCCAGACAGTTTCCTTCAAAACATCCGCTCCATGAATTAGACATCTTATTTACAGTACCTGTGCTGCAGGCCTCTGGCTCTCCTGATCCTCAGCTCGGCTGCATTTGGAATAAAAAAAACAAAAACCCTGGGTCTCCCTCCCCCAAACCTTCTGCGCTCAACACACTGTCTTTTGTACAGTGCACCTATGTAATGAAGGCAAATAAATAGATTGGAGCCTCATTTACATCAGTGAATGTTAGCTGGAAGGAAGAGAAATGATGTTTGCAAATCGCTTCTGGAGAAAATTGTTACTAAGTTATAGTTCAAGAACTATTTTATTGTTCGGTTGTTGCTCTTTAAAATCTTCGGGAGCTTAGATAAATCAGGTATGTATCGTTTTGGTAACACTTTACAATAAGGTTCTAAAAATTTGCATTAATTAATTAATTAATTCTTTATCTTAGTTACTGTTTATTCTACTTCAGGGCTTCTCAATCCTGGTCCTGGAGGTCCACTGTCCTGCAAAGTTTTGCTCCAACCTTGATTAATCTTTGATTAGGGTTGGAGCTAAAATTTGCAGGAGAGCGGACCTCCAGGACCAGAATTGAGAAGCCCTGTTCTACTTTAACATTTCAACATATACTAATCCATTATTGAATTGAAAGTTGTAGGCCTAACTGTTAATATATTATTTTAAATGAAGTTAGCAAACTATCTTCAGGAGGAGCACGTGCAAACAATTACTCACAGCCACCTCCAATCTCCCTATTACCTGATTACCCTATCAGAGCTAAGAAGCTTCCCTTTAAATACTGCAACTCCCCTTCCCTGGTTTCTTCATTCTTTGCATCCCTCCACCCGCCCTTTACAGCACCTCGATACTTTAAACTGGAAATTGAGTGTCCGATATCCAGCCAGAGGAGAACTGGTCTCTGCTCAGCCGGGTTTCTCCACTGCTCAGTTTTGGTTCCTTGCCACTGTCACCTTTGGATTGCTTAGTCGGGGACACCTAATTTCCAGTAATCATCGTTATCCTGTCCAGAGTCTGACTGTTTCATCAAATCTTTCTCCTGTTAACGGCCTATCACTTCACTACGGCCTGCATCGCCAGTAGTCCGATGCAAGCAACCTTGGTCCCTTCCCACTTTCCTCCCGGGGGCACACAGGGACCAGGCCGGACACAGAGCTCCGCCCAGCCCTCTCCCCCGAGGGCTCAGGTCCGCCGAGCTCCCAGACTACTCCCTGGACAGCGCGCCAAACATGCTTGCAATATCTATAAATGAGGAAGTGGGAAATCATGAAATGTGAGATAACTGAAGGACAGATTTTTAAAAATTATTATTATCTAATAAATACAAGAAATATATAATGTAAGTTGGTTGGCATCAAAATGTGCAGTGTTATTTTATTGTTAATTGGTCTTTTTTTTTTTACATTTTTTATTATTTTTAATTTTATTATCCACTTAAACTGAAGTTAACTGAGAAATGTTGCCTTGGCAACTATATCTAAAACATATTTTTATATATATATATTTTTTTTTTTTTATTTCAGTTAACATATTTTTATTTAAAGTAACATCACAC
The DNA here is from genome assembly GCA_034779775.1 of Enteromius afrohamiltoni. Classification (NCBI taxonomy): domain Eukaryota; kingdom Metazoa; phylum Chordata; class Actinopteri; order Cypriniformes; family Cyprinidae; genus Enteromius; species Enteromius afrohamiltoni. The sequence goes on from JAUYWG010009340.1 coordinate 28,252, forward strand.
ATTTTTATGGTTTTAGTTTTAGTTACAGTTAATGACACTGCTAAGGGACCAATATTCTCTGTTCATTTCAATTAGTTGACTTTACTTGAAAAATTATACTTGCAAATGTATTGCCTAATAAAAAATTTTGTTCAGGTTCCATAAATTTGCATATATAAAACAAATTCAGAGAAAATGATTGGAAAAAAGTAAAAGAGTCTTTGTATCTTTCTGTTTCTCAAAAAGCCATACAGATATTAAAGAGATCTCATCTGTGATTTTTCCTCTTTTAAATGACCTCACTCAGAACTGACTGAAAACTGACCGTTGGGTTTTGATATTGTATGGATGTGTGTTTCTCATTGTTTTTCCAGAACGTGTCAAGATTCTGCCTATCACTGTTTTTTGTATCTTGTGTTGTGTCAGCACATGGCTTTGTTTTCGTCAGCCATGTGCTTCCCTAGTCACTCCTCCTTGTCTCCTCATTACCACACCCTCTCGTTAGCCTGTTGAGTCCTTGGTGGTAATTTGTTTTCACCTGTTCCTCGTGTGTCTTCCTCTTTACTTATAGTGTGTTTCGCTGGTTCGTTCTGTCCTTCACCCGTCTGTCATGATCACTTGGTCTGTGTTCTTGGCATTATCACTTCTTGTCTTGATCTCTTTGTCTGTGGATATGGCTGAGTGTGTTTTCTGTCTGATGCTTTGTAGCTTCATGTTCTTTTAGTCTGTCTTTGCTTTCTTTTTATTTTCAGTATTTTTAGTTCTCCTAGTCTTGATTGTTTCATCTCACTTGGTCCGTTTCAGTGTTGGCGGCCTACAAGTATATGGGTCTAGCTCAGTCTTGTTCTTTCTATCTACCCGCTCAGGCTTCTCCCGTTGGTGTTATAGTCTCCCAGTTGCTGCTTGAGATTGTTCCAGTAGTCTTGCTTGTTTACCGTGTTCCTCATTTTATTTACTACCCTCTTGTATCAATCTGTTTTGTTAATAAACCCCCTCTTCACTCAACCTGCGAATGGGTCCTCCTTCCTGATCCCTGACAGAATGTGCGAGTCTACTTCTCTACAGGGAAATGTGTGTCTGACTGCAGCGCTGTGGTTTAGGTGGTTGGCCGATACAGCACTTCTCTGTGTGGTTAATGGATAACTGCAGCAGTCGGGCGGCCATGATGAAACGTTGACATTTCCCTCCGATTATTCATCCACCCCTTTGTTCGGAGTGTTTGCTAATGGCCTGGGCTCTGGGCGGAGTGCGCTGGAGATGGAGAGACGAGAGACAGAGAGGGGTATCTGAGGCACACCCCGCTGTTTGTTCCTCGTGTTTGCTCAATATGGCGTGTGGGTGGAGGGTCTTCGGGACCTGTGCTGCTTCGAGCTCTGTCCACGACCCTTAGAGCACGAGACTCTGAACCTGCATGTTATTATGGACATTGCATATAACTTTAGGTCAGTTTAAGGACACGGGATACAGTTTGGGAACTAGTGTAATTGGCTAACTTTGACAATAAGCATGTGCAGAATCAGATTTCTAAACACTATTTCAAAAACTAAACGTAAATACTACTTTTTTATGAATAAAACACCTCTTTCTTTGTATTTTGTTACTGTTATTGTCACACTTTGCACATTACGTCCTCCTTCTGTACAATATTTCACTGCATTATAGTGAATAAACGACATCTTTGTCTTTAAAATTCTTCTAAAAATAAAAAAATGGAATTTAAACTGAGAGAATATTATCCTAAAGCAGACTGTTTTAAAGACTCTAATTAAATTAATATAAATTACTTTTAACACTTTATATATATATATATATATATGTATATATATATACCTTAGTTATATATATTTATATTAGTGCTGTCAACTGATTAATTGTATCCAAAATAAAGGTTTTGTTTCCGTAATATATTTGTGTATATTTTATGTCTACATAAATACACAATCATGAATGTATATATTTAAGAAAAATGTGTTATGTTTATAAATTAAATAAATATATGTATTTATGATGTAACTGATGTGAATATAAATATATTCCTGTAAAGGCGTGTAAATATTTTCATAGTATATTCAGTATGCATGTCTTTATGTATGCATATTAATAAATATACACTGTACAAACACACATTATGAAAGCAAAAATTGTATTTTGTGAGTGATTGATCATTATTATTGATTATTATTATCTTTTGACAGCACTAAT
>JAUYWG010009372.1:0-30418 GCA_034779775.1 Enteromius afrohamiltoni
AGATAGATAGATAGATAGATAGATAGATAGATAGATAGATAGATAGATAGATAGATAGACAGACATACAGATAGATAGACAGACAGATTGAGTGATTGATTAATTGATTGATTGATAGATTGATAAGGGGCATGTATCTTGGACCTGAAGGCTCTTAGCTCTCTGACAAGAGTCATTAAAGTCAAAAGTAATAACTACAGCTGCACTAATTACCAGTGAATCATTAAGAAGGTAAACTACACCTTAACCATCCCAGCTGTTCTCTGCCTCACAGAAGAGAGCAGATCAATGAGCATTCAGCTCAGGCCTGCCGGGAAAACAGCCGTCCAGCCGTGTCTGTGCACTCGAGGACCTTTCACACGGACTTTATTTAATAAAGCTCAGAGTCCTGTTGGCTGCTCGCAGAGACCGAGCCCTGAATAGACAGCAACACGGCTCCAATGTGCCGCTCAAAGTCACCAGCGGCCCCTGACAGCCGTGGCAGCACGCCATACACCATACAGAGAGTGCCAGCAGTCCAGTTTAACATCACCCAGACAACTACAACTTCTCATTATCATTTATTTAGGGCTAGGAAAGGGACAGTCTAAAAGACTTAAAGGGATAGTTCACCCAAAAATGAAAGTTCTGTCATTAATTACTCACGTTATTACTCATTACTCATGTTATTCCAAAAACCTTTTAAAGATATTTGTGATGAGCACTCTCTGATTCCATCAAAAATAACTTCATTTGAATTACGAAGGTGAACAAAGGTCTTGTAAGACAATGAGATAGATAGAGACTAAAAAAAATATATGCAGATAATGCATTAAGCCACGTTAAGCTGTTTTAGAATGTCCTTTAGGAAGCGCCGGAGATGATGGGGTTTGTTATTTGAAGTGATAAATTATTATACAATAAAGCATAACGTAAGGTCTTTATATTCTTATGTGGGTTTTGAAGTGAAAGGTCAATCACAATCGTGAAGTTTCCGGCCGTTTGAAGCTCTATTGTTTGAGATCGCATCTGTTAAACGGTTAAAAGCTCTGATCCCGTTTCACAAGAACAAAGAGTGTTTCTTAAGAGACAGATGAGAGTGCCTTCCCTCCTTACAGCTGTCGAAAACCGCCACTATTCTTGGCAGGTCTGATGGTGATGATGATTGTTTTAAGAGTTTCAGCTTTGGGTTAATCAGATTATCACAAACACTGCCAGAGCACAGCAAGTACTGTGTGCTATCATATACTATCATACACAGTTATTACCGTATTCTTTTGTGCAACAGAAAATCCTTAGCATGGTATCACATGCAAATAAAACGTACACACTTCTACACTGAGTGAGCGTTTAGATGGGATTATAGAGTGCCAGGTGTTTACTTCTAGCCTCGTATGAAAAGAGAAATCTATTTGTGTTTTTTTTGTTAAATGTTTTGTCATTTAGCAGATGAAAATCACTAACTGAAATCAGCATGAATTAGAAAATGTTATTGGATAGTCAAGTCACTTTTATTTTTAATAGATAGATCATGAATTGATAGTCAGATAGATAGAGAGATAGAGAGATGGATACATAATGGATGGATAAATAATGGGACAGATAGATAGTTGGAAAAAAGATGGATGGAGGTATAGACGGATAGATAGATTGATATACTATACTATAGACTGATGCTTGAAAAGACGGATGATGGATGATTGATGGATGATACATAAATTAATAGATGGACAAATAGACGGATAGATAGATTGTTAGGTAGAAAAATGGATAGACAGAGAGATGGACAGATGAGTGAATAGATTGGAGTCAGATAGATAGATAGATAGATGAACTGATAGATAGTTGAGTGGATAAATCTCACTTATGACCGGTTTTGTGGTCCCGGGTCACATGTATGGATGGACAGATGTACGAGGCAGAGCATGTAGAGCAATCCGTTTACTGTGTTTGTCTACAGAAAAGACTCTTTGTGTCTGAGTTTGGTCTTTCCTTACACTCACTGGAAAACCATCCAGCGCCATGGTAACAGCAGAGGCTTCTTTAATGAGTAAGTGTGCGGAGCTAAAGGTTGACCACAGGTATGTGTGTGCTATTAATGATTGACCAACAAAACAACACACTCCTGAAGAAAATCACTTTACAAACCTTAACAATGAACAACCACAGCACCCTGGCAACCCCTTAGCAACGTGTTAAAGGCACTAAGAACACCCTAGCAACTGCATAGCAACAGCCTTGCACTGTGGCAGTGATTCTGCATGCACTGTAAAATGTTACTCTTAACTCTTTTGTACCATTTTCAGAGTTTTCCTCGTCATTAACTTGATTGTAATACTGAATGAGTGATACTCATTTTTTATGAAGACATTTGCATCTGTACTTGCATCTCTACTTGCTGGCCTCCGATACACATCAATACACAATATGCTAATATGGTCTCTAAATGTAAATGCAGTAAATAAGTAGATTAGCAGGAGTTTGAAAATACAACTTCCAACAGATCTCCATAACTTCAATTCATTTTACAAAAGAAAGTCTTGTTTGCATTGCAGTCAAAATGAACCTATTTTAATACATTCTAATCAATTTATTAAATGAATGTGCAATAGTTTGATATATAGCTGAATGTAGTATGGTCTTTAATTAAGATTTGATACTAAATTATATTTATGCAGTAATTCTAATTCATTATATCCTATTCTTTTTGTAATTTCCCCCTCATTTGTAATTTGACTAAAATGACTAAATGTAAATGTAATAAACCTGAAAATGTAATTTCCAATGTAAACCGTTGTAAATCTTGAATGCTCAAAGAAAAAAGTTTTTTTTTCTGTCTGAAAAAAGTTTTAAAAAAGTTATAAAACATTTAAAAAACCACAAATGTAACAATTTTTCAGCCCAAAATGAGCAAACAACCCCAAAGAGTTAAGTATAAACTAATTTTTAGAAAAGAATGCACAATTTTTTCTTTTTGTTTTGTTTGAAATAAACATATCTTGACTGAAGGATGTTTAGATATTTCATACCGGAAAACAAATATATAAACATCTTTAATAAAAATACTGCGATATTAGTTTTTTTGTGGAAGAGCAGATTCATATTTTTGAAGACCTTCAGAAACCCTGCCTTGCAATTATTATTATTTTTATTTTAAATTTAACACAAATATTCCACGGTACTTCTCCTTTTGTGTCTCACAGAAGAATATAAGTTGCTCAACATTATGTGAATATATATATCTGACTTTTGAAGCTGTTTCTCGGGAGATGGAGTATAAAACATCCTCTGGGCCCGACTGCATCTGACGGCGTCCAGAACTCTGTCCGTTTGATTGAAGCCTATGGCAGGAGGCAGTCGTGTCTTTGCCAAAGCTTAAACCTGAGTCTTTTGTCCCTTTTTAATAACTGCATAATTGCACAAACTCCCATGTCAATTATAAAGGATAATCACTAATTAGCTGATGGCTGGAGTTAAAAGAGAGGAGAAAAACTTCACAGAAGAAGAGTAATGCAGCCCATTAAAGCACACATCTACAACGATAGTTTAGAGTCTCTCCTAAACAAAAAGACAGCAGAGGTGCTGCTAATGCTGCCGCAATAGACAGAAGAAAGCAAGAAAAGCCCTAAAGCTCTGCAGTGTGCTGCAGAAATGAAACAAGAGATCAGTGAAGGAAGCCACTGGGGGGTGTCCTTACCCTGCAACGTTTAATAAAGTGCTTTTTTGTGCACTTCTCTTAATTATTCTAAATAGAAAAGTTCTTTAATGGTTCTTTAATGATATCAAAAGTTTGATTTAGATACCTTTTATTCTAACACAACGGCAAAGAGAGCGTTGTTTTGAACGGTGTTGTCTTCTGTATAGCTGTGTCTCCACATTAAACTCAGATACAGAAGACACCCTGACCCTAACTGAACCAGAAGACTGTTCAGAAGGGCAATGAAACCATTTAACACCGGTCAGTCACTTACTTGTGATAAATGTTCTGCTCTGTCAGTTTACCATCTGCTATTTTTATAGCATATTTACAATTCTAAACTGAAATATTACATAAATAGTGTTAGAGATATTATAAATATATATATATGTATATACACACACACACACAGTTTTATAATATCCAGGATTATTTGTTTTGGTTTTAATTGTACAGTTTTAAAATTAAACATTTTACTTAGTAAGGATTTTCATTACTGGTGTTTATTTAATGTGTCTATACAGTTTTTATAGATTTCTTTCAATTTCACTTTTAGTTATTTTAGTACAAAAATACTGCCTTGGCAACCAGTTAAAATACTAAAATACATTTTTTTTGTATTCTATAGTATCATTTTATAGTTTAATTGTTACATACTAATATTGTTTTCTATTAATATTAGAGTTTTAATATTAATATATTTTATTGTATTCCAGTTCATTTGTATATTATTTGTAATTATTTTATTGTTTGTTATTTAAAATTATAATTATAAAAAATATTTGTATAAGTTATTTTCTATATATATATTTTTAATCACTTTGTTATATATTGCATAACATTTTGGTGTGTATATGCATATCATTTAAAAAAGTGTGTTTGTGTAGTTATTATTTCCTGTTATTTAGATGCATTAATTGTTTAACCTGTGCTTCCCTTTCACTGTCAGATCTCAAAACTCCACGGACTCACCGAGCACTTGTTGGGTTTCTCCCCGGAGTGGACCCTCATGTGGATAAGGAGCTTGTAGCGTGCATTGAAAGGCTTGTGTTTGCGAGGACATCCGGCCCAGAAGCAGGTGAAGTCCTCGCCCTTGCGCTGGTCGACGTGGATCTTCTCGATGTGCTTGACCAGCTCCTCTCGCTGGCCGTACACAGCACCACAGTCCAGCCAGCGGCAGCAGTGTCCTCCGCTGATGTCCTCCTCCTCATCCTCCTCCAGCATCGGGCAGAGCGTCGATGGAAGGACCCTGAGGCTGTCAGAAGACACCGCTGGGATATGAGCGTGAGAAGCTCTCAGATGGGCATTATAGGGCGGTGGAGGGCCTCGAGGAGGACTAGGAGTCCTAATAATAGCGGCCAGTTCAAACTGAAGCTGTATGGACGGCGACAGGCTGTTTTTTGTCCCAGTTTGGATCTCCTGTGCAGGCAGAAGTTGGTGCTCCACCACTAGATTAGTAAACTGGTCTTCTAGTGCACTGTAAAAAAAAAGCGATAAAACAGTAAGATACTGTAAAAACCTATTATTTGGTTAAGGGTAAGTTTTCCTACTATATACGAGAGAAAGACTGTACTGGACATGACATTACAATTTTACAGTAAAATAAAATTTTTTGAAAGTGGAAAAAGAATGTATAAGTTACAGTTAGTAACCGTAATTGACATTTGAGATTTATATATCATCTGAAAGATGATAAATCAGCTTAGGTTCATCATGTGACTTTCTCATCATCACCTGCTTTTAGTAGTTATCCGGACTTGTATATAAAAATTATATCAGTTATTATTATAAATAATATTATAAATATACATATTATTATAAATTACAGTATTAAAACTTAAGTCTAAGATGAATCTGTAAAATGTGAAAAATGGAAGAAAAAAGAAAACGCATGCAAATTAAGAAAACAGCATCTGATTGATAACACATTTGCTGCAAATACTCACAATCCAACCAAAAATGTTTAGGACAACCTTCTGAGTAGTAACCTAATCACTGGATCAATACAACCCAATTGCTGGGTTGGTCCGTATTTTACCCAGCACTGGGTTGTTTTAACCCAGTGTTTGGGTTACTACTCAGAAGGCTGGGTGAAAACAACCTAGTGTTGGGTAAAATATGGACAAACCTAGAAATTGGGTTGTATTGTATTTTTTACAGTAAAATTCTGGCAACTACAGCTGCCATTTTATTTTGCTGTAAATTTTACTGTGTTTCTTTTACAGTGTGGCATCGCCTCAAAACTCGGATTGACCTCTCTTTGGTGATGTGTTTGCCGGGGCTGGGATGAGGGATGCAGCTGCCTCTGATGCCCAGCAGGTGTCCACAAACATCGGACTGCAGAGGAGAAGGAGTGGGACGCGAGGCCGGTGATGCCCGAGAACCAATGATGTACGCCACCAACGACGTGGGCGAGGTTCGGATGATGGAGTTGAGGTCAAGGCCGAGGCCGTCTGACAGGGGAGACAAGGACAGGGCTCTCTTTTTGGAGCGAGTCGAGAGCCGGGGACTGCTGGCGTCCTCCTTGAAGAGATAATGTGGTAGAGACGCAGGGTTGGAGATGGATTCGGACACGCAGCTGCCAGGAATGAGATTGGGATCCACTGCTTCTGTAGTCTGGTGAAACCCTAGCCCTAAAGGAGGCAGAACGCGGTAACCGTAAGGCCAGTCCAGCTTACTGCTGCGAATCGACTGAGTCTCGGCGATGCTGAGGGTGGTCGAGGCTAGGGATTCTCTGGACAGCAAACACCTGCAAAACACAGCAAAACATCCAGGTATAGTCAAATTATGCTTACAACAGTCCTTATTTACTCCTCTTCATCTCAAAGCCACACATGGCGAATTATTCGTACAGGTTTCAATGTCAGGGCTGAAACACTCCAGATGACTTTCTCTCTACTTTAAGAATATCTTTTCCTTTCATTGAAATGGGACTAGTGTCAAACATCAGAATCAAGAGAAATAATGCATAACAATAGCAGTTTCCACGATTTCCAAGTTTCCTCCTAATTTGTGCCATATGTTGTGTGAGGTTTGTCACAAGAACACTGGAAATAAATTTAGGTTATTAAGACATTGTGGGAACATTCTATTGAGGCAAGAGAAGGTGAAAGAGAGAAAGTCATGGAACAACGATGAAATATGAAGAAGCATGAATGAGAGCTTTGGTAGAAAGTAAGGTTTTCAATGGATAATGGCTACAATATATCGACCTGTTTGGCTTTGGAATATAGTGCAAATGGTCTATGTATATGGTAGTTTTTGGAGTTTGACAGCCTGTGGACAATGCATGCTTTTGTTGTGCAGCTTAAATATACAACCCGAATTCTGGAAATGTTGGGACATAAATATTGGAAAACTAAAAGAATTTCAAATCACATGAGCCACTATTTTATTCACAGTAGAACAAAGATCACATATTGTATACTTCTATACACAAAATGAGCTCGCTTCAAATTAGAGGGCTGCTACGAGTCTCAAAATAGTTCATGTTAATCCTGGTGTAGCATAACCTTTTCTTGTGTTTTGGTGTTGTGATATAGGTTTCCAGCTGCTGAAGAGTTTATGGTTGTCTTTGACATATTTTTGGTGTAATAATGCTCCAGATGTTCTCTATAAACGAACCCAGCAGCTCATTTCAGCTCCAGACTCTTCTACTAGGAGTCATGCAGTGTGTGTTTAGTATTGTCCTGCTGAAATACACCTCCTCTGGAGGGCAGCATATGTTGCTCTAAAACCTTTATATACCTTTCAGCATTTAGTGTCTTCCAGAACATGAAGTTACTCATACCGTATACATTTATACAGCACAATACCATCAGAGATGCTGCTTTTGAACTGAACTCTGATAACACGCTGAAGAGCTCCTCCTCTTTAACCCGGAGGACAGTGAAGTCTGTGATTTCCAACAAGAATGTCAAAACTGGTCTGACCACAGAACACTTATTCACTTTGAAAAAGTCCATTTAAAATTTGACCCGCGGGACACAACAAGATTCTGGACCATGTTCACACACGGCTTCTTTTATCATGATGATGTCTCAGAGGATTGTGTTTACTGACAGTGGTTTCTGGGAGTATTCCTGGGCCCATTTAGTAATGTTAATGACAGAATCATGTGACGAGCGATGAGTGACGTCTGAGGACCACGAGCTTCCAGCAAACATCTCTCCACTTTCTCTGAATCTGTAGATGATGCTATGCTCTGTAGATTATAAGATTTGCAAAGACTTCGTAATTTGATGTTTTTTAAGTATTCTGCAATCTTTTTATAGTTTTATAGATTCTTTGCCCATCTTCTCTGAGACATTCTTTTATAGCTTATCATGTTACAGATCTGATGTCCATTGTTTGGTTGCTAGATATTCTCCCAGCTGAATCTTTTCTAAATTTCTTGCTTTTTCAGCCCTTTTCAGCTCAACTGAGACCTGGCATCGAATTTGAAATGAGCTCATATTGTGGATAAAAGTGTAAAACATCTCAGTTTGATAAAATATTGGAACATTTGAATGTTAGTTTTCATTTTATGCAAATGTAAAAAAAAAATGTCCCAGCATTTCCCACAATTTGAGTTGTACATAAAAACATATTCTTTTGTTTGATATGTAATACAGAAATTAATTCGCTTTTCACTCTGAAATATAAAGGTTCTTCATCGGCCTCTATGAGGAACCTTTATCACCTGTGCAATCTTTCAGTTTCACAAAAGGTTCTGTAAAGTACAGAATGTTTATTTTAAGAGCCGATCCCTTAAAGTTTCTTTGACAAACCCAAAATGATTCTTCTATGGCATCAGGATATTTACCTGGCATCAGTGAAGGGAACAGTGAGTGAATGAGGTGGGCCGTTTTGGACTGAAGTGTGTGAAGAAACTGGACCCAGACTCTGGACCAGCATGGCATTGCTCGTCACCTGCGGGTTTGAACCTCCACACGGCCCAAACACTTTTCTGTTCATCCCCAACGACAAGTAACCTGAGAAAGAGTCACGTTTCATCAGACGCTCATGATGCATGATTGAATAATAATGACTCACTTCTCCTGCATAATGCTGTAGAAAATCCTGTCAAAATAGCACAAAATCAAACTTTCCAGTTTGTGAAAAGAACAAAAAGTCTTGAACTCCTGCTGCACGCTGATGTTACGCGAAAGTTCAGGCTGTCAGAATAAAATCCAGCCATTAAAGAGGAGGAAAAACTGGCACTAAAAGACTCCAAACCAGTCTCCAGCAGAGAACTAATAATCAAGCTCTGCGTTTCCAATAGATCAGAGGCAGTTCTGCCCTGGAGATATAATTATTTTCCTTCCTTGTACAGCATAACAGGACTATGATTGGTCTGTTCAGATGCATATCCTGATTACTCAGTACTGCTTATTCTACCTTTATTGTTTTTCACGCTGTCGATTAGAAGCACGAGAATTTCTTTTGTTTGTAAATGGCACATTGAGATTTAAAGCTCAATAATAACGACAACCTCTGGTGTCTTTCCATGCTTTGCAAATTTATACTGACTATTAAATATTAAGTAACTAGCTGGTGTTTTGTTGGTGTTCCTCTCTTCATCTCATTAATGCTGAGTTATAAATCACAGGTCAACCAGGTTATTTAAAATGAAAAACCTAGTACGTGTTTGTAAAGCGCATTTTTGTCTGGAACTACCCAATCTTTTGTCCTCTAATGTGATATTTGTGGTCTCTATTGAACAGAAACACATGAATAGTCATGGAATTCCTACAATAAACCCTGAAAGCCGAGGAAGCGTTTCTGCTCTGTTAAGTACTAATGAGTTTCTCTCTCTGCTTTGGTTCCATGTTTGGGTACAAGCTTTCTGCTTGGTTAATCATCAAAAATATGAGAGCCAGGGTTTTGGGAGAAGATATAGATGGACGCTACTGAAGTATAAACCAGTATGTAAACCAGTCCAGCACAATGTGTTTTTGAGGAGGACGAGATGAGATGATGTTAAATCCTTCACTATCCTTCAAATCCTTCAAGTGTAAAGCACCATTAGAAATGCATTTCCAACACACTTTTGTTGTTTAATTTATTAGATGATGATGGTTGTAAAATAAGTAAGGCTGAAGGAAAGTCGAACAGAAAGCACATGGGTTTGATTCTGATTTGATGTTGACTTTATTAAACCGTATTATAAGTGTAGGACTGATTAAGTGCAGCTGTGATGAGAATGCATGTCTTCTCTTTGTTCTGACAGTCTGAGATGAAGCGAAGGCTGGAAGTGCTGTTTAAATGGCAGTGGGGATGTTTAATAGTCCCCTATCTAATTCAGAGCATCATGTCTCGTGTTCTGGCTCACTGAGCTGAGCATTATGGGTAGAGTGGAGCTCAGACACGAAGCTATGGCCTGTTTCCCTCACCCCTTTCAAGTGTGATCCTGGAGCCCAAAAGCAGTCTTGAGCAGCAAGGGTGTATTTGTAGAAATACATTGTATGGTGGCTAATTTATCTTTAGTTTTTCTTTTATGCGAAATATCATTAGGATATCAAGTAAATATACTAAAACTTAATTTCTGATTATTAATATGCATTGCTAAGAAGTTCATTTGGACAACTTTAAAAGCCATTTAGGTTTTTGTGCTCCCTCAGATTCCAGATTTTCTAATAGTTGCATCTCATCGTCCTCTCCTAACAAACCAGACATCAGTGGAAAGCTATTTAATCAGCTTTCAGGTAATGTGCAAATCTCATTTCCTACCATTGTCTGGGCAGCTGGGTCGAGCTGGCTGTTTGAAGGAGGATGCTGGGAGTGAAAGGGGCGGGGCTTGATGTCTTGATGACTGTGGAAATCCCAGCTTCCCATTGGTAAGCACCTGCCGGTGGAGGCTCAGTGTGGGAAGAAGGGCCGGGTTTCCAGATGGAGAAGAGGAGTGACCCGTCTGGACCCTCAGGTGAGGGACCTGAGCCGTACCGGATGGAGAAACCATCAGGTTACAGCCTTTCCTGTTCATGTCCATCACTGGTCGACACAGAACATCATCTTCTGCGTTACACCTGATCACCTGATGAACGTGAAGTATAGTCACATTTCAAACAGCTACACATATTGTTTGGTTACCTGAAAGCGTGGCCTACGTCTACATGATCCACTTTTTTGAGTCAAAGTATTGTCTACGTAGATTGCATAAGTCAGCCGTAAGGATCAGACGAGTTAGGAATAGCTCACAATTTTACCACAGAAGGTCAAAGAATGATGAAGTTTGGCTCTTGAAGTTCTGTGTTGCTTTAAGTTGACTAGTTGTTTAGTAGGTTTTACCAGAAATAATGTGGGACAAATACAGTATGCTAAAGAATATTTAAAATATATATTCATCGTTATCTTTTTGTGTGTGTGTGGTAAATATAACCCGCTTCAGGTGAATTTCTGCCGCGGTGACGTCATCGGGATATAATAATCAGCAGTTGCAGTAAAATAAAAATGTGAACATTCGATATTTTTCAGATAAATAGTTTTAATGTTAACAATAAGATTAATACAGCGTATTGAAAGATTTGTTTGTGAAAAGCTCAGCTTTGTTCAAGAATCATATTCGTGTATGAAACAAACACAGGTGATCAAACGGCTAAGGAGTTGAACCAAAAGTTTCCGGATCTGATTTGGTGTTTGCGACGGTCTCTGATGAATCACGTCGGCGTCGGTAAACTCACCTGTTAAAGCCTCCTCTTCACCTTGATCGCAGTAATAAAGCGCTTCAGACGAACTCGTGCCGCGGTGACGTCATCGGGACCGCGTTATTTCCCGCACTGTGGGTGAGTTTGAGCGTTTAGAGTTGGTCGTGTTTAAAGCGGACTGAATGTGAGCTGCTGCTGCTGTTGTTGTTGTGTGGGTTTGTGATGGTTGTCAGGGGCGGGTAGATCAGCCTCATTTTGCCCTTTTGCCCCGCGAAACCTCCAGCATGTGAATGTTTGGCAGCATTACATCATGGCACGCTTTGTAAACACCATATTTGGTTTCTTTTGGGATCCACACACGTTTTATTAATATAATTAATAATTAAACCGACGTTACTGTAACTTGAATAACTTTTGGAAGTATGTGCACCATGAGGTTAATATTCATGCAATGCATTACAGGATCTGCTTTGAAGCTATTATACTTGATTGTTATAATTGCAAATAGCATAAAAACAGATGGTATACAATATGTTAAGTCAAAATATGAAAAAACATATATAGAGTATATAGAGTTGATGCAGGATTCGTTGCTAGTAAATTTCACAATTGCAAAGAAATGGTGAGATATATAATAAAAAATCAATTAATTATTAAATTTAAAAAAGTTCTAAAATAGAAATATGCGTTACCAAAAAAAAGCTATAAAATGACACAAGCACAGCAATTACTAAAACTTAATATGTAAAAAAAAAAAAAAAAAATATATATATATATATATATATATATATTTTATATATAATATATTCTTTCCAGAAAAGACTCTAGCAGCTAAAGCATCTCAATATATTATAAATACTATAATAGTGCGTAAACACTGAAACATTTTTAAGTAAATTTGAACTGAGAGTAACGTTTTGAAATAGAAAGACATACTCCAATAATCTCAGTTTCATTTAAAACTTGTGATGGTGTAATATGAATGTTTGTGCTTGGTGATATATCACTTGAAGGTGATTTTAACAGGTGTTGATTAGTTTTATAATGGAGTAAGTCTGCCAGTCCTTGCCCTTGATGAAATGCTTCATTAATTCAAACATTGCAATAGAAAAAGCAGAACAAAATCAGATAGATGCTACACTGATCAGGTGTTTTTATATCTCGTTCGATCTGATACTGTACTTGAGTTTAGTCCAAACTTGTGTACAATGAGTTCTGCTGCTCGTCGTCATGGCAACAAGGTAGTTTATTCTTCAGGAGACTTGAGAAGGTGCTGCTGGGAAAAGTCCAGTATTATTACAGGATTCATCAGTGTTCAGGGTGACCAAACATGCTTTAAATGCTGGCCTCTAGTGGAGATTGCAGGGCAGAAAAGATGTTTTCAGTGAGTCAGCAGTCCTTCTGATGCTTCCTTCACTGCATTCTTTAGAGCCGTTTGTGTTTTGCTCTGAAATAATCTGTTCACTTTACTTTACTGTAACCTTACTGTAACTATTGTTGCCATAATATTCAGCAATAATTCTTTCATTAATTAAAAAAAGGAAATCAAATAAAAAATATATTAAAGACAAATTAAAATAAGTTTGTTGTTCTAAAATGACTATAAAAAAAATTAAAATGCAATAGAATAGATTACAAAATTAAATACTGAAAAACAAAGACTTTTCAAAATTTCAACTACAACATTTAAATCAAAGTAAAATGCTAAATACTATACTATAAAGTGCTTTTCAATATATAATTATGATTCTTATTTTTATATAATGGCATTTGAAAGCATGCATTATTTAGCCATGCAATAATACAATGTTTAGTAATGTTTCAAGAAATAACAACATTTGATCTGATTCTGATTCTGAGCTTTTTTTAGTTGAAGCTATTCTGAAAGCATTGGATTCGGTGTCGCTGGTGTTTGTTTGTCCAGCAGAGGGCAGTAGAAGAACAGACACAGACTGTCTCAAACAGGTCCTGTAGGTTCTGCTCAGAGAAACAGTGGCTGGTGTTCGTCAGAATCAGTTTCCATAATTAAAATGAAAATCTAGCAGCTTAGAAAAGTCAAATCAGCTCATCGGTTCCTGAGAAAGACGTTTGAAACAGCGACCAAAACGTTTCCATTAATATCTGAAATGAAAATGTGCAGTGTGCAGGGGAAGATTTACCTTTGTAAAGGCACATTTATACATGTCTGTGTCCCCATTTACATTTATTCAACAATTATACTTTGAATAATTATAAGACATAAGGCAAAATCCATCTCTGGACTGCAGAAGATGTGTTATAAGATTCATGTTTTGAATACAAAATGTATTGATTATAGAAATATGAAATGTTGGGGAAAGTGTAATTATGCTTCAAATATGAAACTAAACCGTTCAGTAGGTGGTGACATATCACCGTCTTGACTGAATGAATGAATCAATGATTCATTCAAAACACCTGATTCGTTCAGGAATGAATCATGTCTTCATGAACGAATCACTGACTCACTCGATTCAATAAAAAACATTGAAGCACTTCCATCTGATTTGAACTTTTTAAACATTATTTAGCAAAAAACAAACATCAACATTGAAAATGTCTTGAAATGTTTTAAAAACATTTTTTGGTAAAGTGAACGCTACAGGAATGTTTTTGAACATTTAAAAACCTTTCCACTAAAGTGTCTCTGAAATAAAATATCACCTGTATGAAGTATAAATAAGGTGTTTTGAGAATATCCATTCTATTAATGGTACTTTGATTATCTCGACAACGAGAGAACGTTGCCAGAATGATTCTTCTCAGTTACGGTCAGTATGTTATAATCTCTCCGTTTATGAACTATATACCACTGGATAATGTATAAGGTATAGAACAATGAGCATCAGGCTGATTCAGTCACAGATGAAGGTGTGGAGAATATAAAGCTCTGAGGAGACTCTCTCCTGTGATTAATGGAGAGCACGGCACCCATTTGAAAGGCTCTGAGAGCTAATTTCTGCTGGATAATGTCACACAGTGTGTGAATGTCACCTCGGCTCTTCTGCGCTTCTCAGACGCTCTCGGGCTGTAGCTGGAGGTGAACAGATACATGAGAGGAGTCTGTACTGTACTCCAGCTGAATCATCAGCCTCTCGTTAGGAAGAAAGGCTGTTTTAATTGCAGAAGTGCTCAGGGCTTGGGCCCGAGGCGGACCAGTATTCCCTCCGTTATTCTGAGCACAGAATGGACCGCTGTGAACCTTTCATCTCTCAGACTTTCGAGAAACTCCAGGAGAAGAGAGCAGTTTATAATCAATTAACCCTTCTAGACTGATAGTGTGTGGACTTTTATTATTGTAATTATTATTATATAAAATAATAATTATTATTAAATGAGTTTGACTTCTTGCTGTATTTCAGTACAGTAAAAGTACAAACGTTTCCTTTTTTTTCTCCACCTTTTTTGGCACGTTTGTTGTGTTTATAGATGCTTTGAAGTTCTGATCTGAATCAAATGATTTATGAACATGCTCCTAAATGAGTCATTTGATGTAGCAGGCTGACGAATCATTTGATTCAGACCAGAGCTTCAAAGCACATATCGTGAATCGGTATAATCAATTTACCAGTATATTTGATATTAAATCTCTGAGACGCTGTCGTTGTGTCTGATTGTTTTCGTCTATATTGAGTGATGAAACCGATGAGATGATTCAGTTGTGTTTTGGTCCAGTGCTCATGAATCAGTAATCTTGTGTAACTTAAAGAAAATTATTGTAGAAATTGTTTATATATTATAAAAGCCAGATGTGTTTAAAAAAAAAAAAAAAAAAAAATATATATATATATATAATATATTAGTTTTAATCATTTTATTACTTCAGCTTAAACTAAATAAATGTAAAATGTTGTAAATAATTAAATGTAAATATTAAATATAAAATGTTTTTAATATTTCATTTCAATTAATGTTGATTAACAAGCTAAAGATTTTAGCTTTTTGAGTTTTATTTAATGTAGGTAATTAAGATTCTAAATAAGAAATGTATAATATTTAGTAAGTTGTAATTTTTTAGATATTATAGTACTTTAAATAAAAGATGTTGTAAATAATATCTATTTTTTGTTTTAATAATTTAGTGCTTCATCTATAACTAAACTAATTATGTTGCAAATAGTTGAATGTTGTAAATACCTAAAATAAAAAATTTGAAAGTAGCTGGAATAAACAAATAATAATATTTCATTTCAATGAATGTTGATAAACAAGCTACAGAAAATCAGTTTTTATTTAAAGTAATTTAGATACATTTGTAATATTTAATGTTTTAATTTGCCTTATTTTAGGACTCTCCCAGCACATCATATTTAAGTTGATTTGATCTGTGATCTGGTAATGTGTGTAATACAAACACAATATTTACATATTCTTGTGAAGAGAAAGAAAAGTTATAAACAGACCCGTACAGTTCAGATTTATTCTGCACAGCGTGTCATGAACACAACTGGAACTGCTATTGTGAGTTATTTATGGTTATTTGATTTGGAGGAGCACGGCGATTGATCAAAGTATGATTTGATTATGTTTTGTTTGCTTTTTATTGTGGCGGTGCGGGCGGAGAATCGACCTGCGTTCGCGAGCGCCGAGATTCGCATTAAACATCCTGTGAAATTCACCGTGTCAACATAGTTCTTCAAAATCCAATAAAATATGTCAGCACGGTTTTCATGAACCCAATAAAGTGTAATTTTGAGGCGAGCAGATGCGTGTGTGTTCTTTCAGGTCCTCTGCTGCTCTCTTCCTCCGGGGTTATAACTCTCATGTTTTTCTAATTAAAAACATTAGGAGAGCAACACTGTTTAACGACTGACCGCTTTACTGTAGGAGCCGCTGACGTTAAACAGCTGTTGCTTTAAGTGATGAACTGCTTGTGTTCAGAATACATGCTTTTTTGACATGATCCAAAATGTATAAAGTCCGATTTTGAGATATAAATTCAGAATTGCGAGATAAAGTCGACTTCAGGAGTACAGGGTTATATCTCACAATTCTGAAGTCAAAAAATGCAGAAGAGACTCTTTCAAAAGCATCAAACAATCGTAATCATTCCAAACTTTGACTGGACGTTTAAAGTAGTAATGCACAAATATTATGCCGGTCTTGTTCATGCACGCAGGAGGTTGATGCTTCTGTGTTGGTCACTCGAGGAGCTCCTGGAGTCTGTGAGTTCATGGAGTGTTTCTCTCCATCAGTCACAGCGGGAGGCAGCTTCACCGCTGAAGGTGTGTCATTAGACCCCTGCTGACCGCCTCCTGGTCCGGCCCTCCTCACATTCGTCTTCATTAAAGAGCCGTTGACTGGGTCTCTCTGAGCAGATGGTCATTAATGTGGCCACCCTATCTACCTGAGGACAGACGTCACCTCTGAAGACGCAGACTCTGGAGGAACGTGCCTCGACCGGTTTAAACATACAAGCTGCCTGCCGGTGGGTGGAGAAGCTACATGAAGGTAGGCCTAATGAAGCCATAAACATGCCTTGTGCTCCATCTTTAGTGACATCATCGGGTCTAAAAACTCACCAATCACTAAAACCAGTGTTTACCCGTGTGCAGTGGATGTAAAAAGACACTACGGCAAGCTGTTTTAACGTTAAGTAGCACTAGCCAAATTATGGATTGATGTGTACCGTAAATATGCAAAACTTTAGCAGGATTCACCCTCAGATTTCAGATTTGAAAATAGTTGCATCTCAGCTCAGATGATATATTCATTTCAATTTCACAAAATGATGTTAAAATGTGTCCAGGGCTAGTCGTACATGAAAAAGTGCATAGCCAGAAATATTGCTAATATGAGGACCAAATGAAAGCAAACCATCCAGAATAACCCCAAGACTTTTGTCCCCAGTAGAGAAGTTGACTGAGCAATTATCAATAAACAATAAAAGCGGACCCAACACTGACCCTTATGGAACGCCAAGACAGGATCTGAACGTGTGTGATCTGATGAGAACCAAAGAAGCGCATTATCAGCTATTCCTATGCAAGCGAGTCGTTCTAATAACACTGAGTGGCTAACGGTATCAAAGGCAGCACTAATACCTGAAAGAAGAAGAATCAGCAGCCAGGAGAAGATCATGTACAACTTTAACAAGAGCTGTTTCTGTGCTATGTTTAGGTCTCAACCCTGACTGAAAGTGCTCATAAAGATCATTACTTTGCAGATGTGATTCCAGTTGAACTGCTACTGTCCGTTCAAGTATTAAGAAATAGGCCTGTCATGATGTAAATCGTTAGGATCTAACCAGTCTTTTTAAGAACTGGTGTAATAGAAGGCAGTTGATAATGAAGATTGCACAATAGCTGTAATAACGGAGGAGAGCGAATGGCTACAGGACTTAACTAAAACAGCAGGTAAGGGATCAGTCTTAGACTTCATGATCAGCTTTATTGATATAATCAAAGTTCGAGAAAGTACTTGTGGACCAACACGTATGATTGTGATCATCACTAGACATTAAAACAGAATTAAGTAATTCATGATGTACACAAAAAATTGGAATAAGCGACACATTCAGTGGGAGAGAGTGACACCGTATCATGAGGTTTAAGCGTACTGAACAAAGTCCATTATCAATAATATTTGCACAAAACAATGATTTTGCTCTTTCCAGTGCAGCCTTGTAGGAAACTAAATGCTCCGAGTACATCCGTTTATGTGCTACGAGACCAGTTCTTTTACATAGTCTCTCCAGTCGAAAGCTTTTTGATGGAAGTAATGCCAAGGAGAAGAGTTAACAAAGGATACATTATGAGTTCTCCGAGGAGCCACAGAATCAAGTATCTGAGACAGACTGTTGTTATAAAAGCATACCAGATCAGATGTAGATGAACAGCGCTGATTTATAGAGCAATCCGTCATTCCATCCAAAACACAACTGATGCCAGTGGCTTTATAAAATCAATTATTTCACATTCAGTTCAGACTTCAAGCTCAGGGTCACATAAAACATACCGTACCGTACTTCAGAAGCATTTATTCCAGAGGCATTCAGGAAGACTTAATACTTCTGATAATAGTTATTTGCTTCAAGTGTTCTTAAAATATAAAATAATTTCTTCTGCCCAAACGTGATGTCTATGGTTCTTAGCATTCATGAATCACTCCTGCTTCTGATAATATCATGCTTCCAGTAATTTTATAATGCAAACCGTTTTTTCTAAATCAAATAATCCAATCTTAACTCTTCTTTAAAACATAAACTGGTGGGTCATGACCCAAGGAAGGGATGATCAATGATTTTAGTATTAGTTTCACTTTAATGTTCATCTCCGCTTGATGATCTGAGTAAAATGGTAATGTTTATAAGCATGATGTTTCTGATTCTTATAGGACCAAAGCCCTGTTGATAAATGATTTAGGTACTGGTATTACTTTTGAATCGGAAGCAAAACCAAGCTTCGAAGCGTTGAGCCGTGACGCGAAACGTGACGCTGAACGAAACGAACTGTGATTGGTTGTTTGACATGTCGGTCAAACGGACTTATGGGCGGGCCTTGACCAAAGAATTCCAGACCTTCGGCCGTCAGTCTAAAGGTCTGGCTACGCTAGACTAATTTCCAACCAACTGGCCTTGTACTGATAAAATAGTGTGCGTCATGAAAACGAACTGTTGCATTAAGATTTGGTGTGTGGAAAAAAATGTTTTGGCTGTTTTCATACATCGTTGTTGTGGGAACATTTCCACACCCCGAAACGTGACACTGAACGAAACGAACTGTGATTGGTTGTTTGACATGTCGGTCAACATACTTATGGGCGGGCCTTGACCAAAGACAGCGGCTATGAATTCCAGACCGTCAGACGTCAGTCTAAAGGTCTGGCTACGCTAGACTAATTAGAAAATGTAATTTTTTTTTACGTGAAAATTTGCGTCAAATTTCGGCCAGGCGCTCCCGGTCTCTGTGATGGTTAGGCATGAGGTAAAATTTGTTTTGTGTATATCTAATGCTCAAACTTTGGTTTAATAAGTCTAGTATTTATTTCCTTTTCATTCCTGTTTCTATTAAAGTACAAAGATGTGGCGTACAGCTCCTCCACATACAGAGACGATTTTGTCCTCCATAGTTTCGAATTCTGACTCCTCTTGCTAGTATTCTCGTCACTACTAGAGCAAGCTCCTGATTGGTTAACGCGCCGTTAAAGTTCAGATTTTTCAACTTGCGCGAATCGCGTCATTCGCACAGCAAGATGTCTAATCGCGTCTTTGCATTGACCTAAGATGTAAACCACTCGCGCTTAACGCTTCATCCGTGTCTGGTGTGAATGCAGCATTAAGAGCTTCACCTGCGTGAATTATTTACATGTTTGATTCACAGAATCAGTAAACAGGTCCATTTATGAGACGCTGATGAATATGTGAAGTCGTTTCAAGGCTCCCCGTCTGCCACAAAATAACGTGAATCTGGCTAATGAAGGTGATTCCTGAAGCTCTGAGAGTGTCTGCTTCATCTTTTCTTTATAAACTCCCAGTCTCTGCGGATCTGCCCCGTCCTGTCCTGCAGGGGTCAGAGGTCAGGCAGGTGTTCAGGGCAGCAGCTAAATTAAGAAGAGATGAGGTGCCCGAGGCTGTGTCATTTCACAACATTCATCTCTTCATCTGAGAACGATGCTGCAGGAGCAACAGAAAGCTGAGCTGTTCAGTGCGTGATTATAATGCTGAACAACACTAATTATTCATTTTGAGTATAAAAACAAAAAAAACTCCTCAGAAAATTCTCCTCGGCAGCTCAGGAGATCATGTCTTTTTTATTTATTTATTTTTTTTTATTAATCAACTTCATCTCAGATGTTTTTCCTTAAAGTTGTCAGTAAAAATAAAAACACACAAATCAGTGTATAGCTGTCGTAAAACAGATTTTTTTCTGAATACAAGCAGGAGACCTCCTTTTAATTTAGTTGAGAGACATTATAGAGATCTCATCTGTGATTATTTATAATCTCCTGTATAAAACAAGTACATTATAATCAATGCGGTGGCAAATATAAATCATGTTTATTGCATTGCATTAGGGTCACTGTGGGGGCGGGGCTTC
Source organism: Enteromius afrohamiltoni (assembly GCA_034779775.1). NCBI lineage: Eukaryota > Metazoa > Chordata > Actinopteri > Cypriniformes > Cyprinidae > Enteromius > Enteromius afrohamiltoni. Next base: position 20,358 of record JAUYWG010009372.1, read on the forward strand.
CAGGTCACATCCAATCAGAATGCATTGCTCAGCAAGGGTGCATTAACATATTAATGTAAAATATTCATTTTATTTAAGAGGTTAGTGTCTGCTGAAGCAATCATGCATTAAAAGTAAATATTATCTGCTGTTATTTTAAGTCTTCCGTTAGATGAATCAGAATATTCCCATCTGATCAGATCTATTCAAAGTGAGCTCATAATAATGTTTTTTGTTAATGTTTATATGGTTTGATACCTAATATGTTGATACCAGTGAAATCTGATATTTTGATACTTCCCACGCGTTTTTCCCATATCTAAATGCATGCTACGGATGCCTAAAGATTTTTCATCATATGATGAGATTTTTTGTAAATGAAGCTGTTTTTTCCTCCATATTCTCACCGTATCGGACCATACGAGCTAAAACAAAACACACATGCACACTTCAAGTGCTGTAGTCTTGATGAGTATGGTATGATTATCGTTGCTCTTCACAATAACAGCTGCACCTCTGTGAGAGCCATGGGTTATTTTATCTTTGTCTTTATGAAGTCGTAAAGTCTTCGAGAGGATGTCTCTGAACTCATTGGCAGCAGACGCAGCTTGTTAAGGCTCTGAGAGGCTCATGGCCTGATGTATTTCTTCATCGGCCGTCGTTCTAATGGATGAAGTGACAGATCTCACTTCTCAGACCGAGTGGAGGAGACAGATCCGAGTCAGAGTTCACCGGGACGGATGACTCTCCTGCAGGGACAAATCTGGCAACAACTGTAAGGTTACGACATCATAGTACAGCTAATGAAGAGCGAGACGATGAACATCAAGCGTGAACTTTCACTTGCTGGGTGAGATTCACTTCATCTAGTTGCCCTGCCTCGACAAGAAGACGACTGTTCACTGTAATATTGAGAATGCAACATGCCATGCGTTGCAATGCAAATGAAATTGAATTCTGGCACATTTCAGAAAAAAAGGGAAGGTTTTTCTTACTAAATTTGTAAAGTAGTTATTTCAGCTATATTTAAATACATTTAGTTGAACGTTAGTCTAATGCATTTGTTTGCTATGAATTTACTAAATAGCGGTTGCAATCAATTTAATTAAAAATATTTTCAGTGTGCAATTCACTCTCGTTTTAGTAACTTTGCTTTGTGTTTTTGAACATTTTGGTAGTTTTGTGTGTGTGTGTGTGACTGTATAATTTTAATAAAAAAAGAGAAAGGTTGCATTGGAAAGTAGTTGAAATAATGTTTTTCATATTATATATATTTTATTATTTCAAATGATCTCAGTTAATGATTTTTTTAACACTGAGAAACAATAATATTAAGATATCGAGTCTTTTTTTTCAATCTTAATTGAGTTAATGCACTGAAAAAAATCTATTTATTTTAACTACATTTAAATAAACAAATTCAACTGACTAACTTTCAACCTTTTTATTATTTAAATGTGGCTATTGTTGAATTAAGTGTTTTTCTGACCCCATTTGCAGATATTTTATACTTCACATAATTTTATAAATCTTGATTGTTTCAGATCACTGTAATGGTAAATTGAATTGTATTTATTGTGAAGTGACGTACAGTACAGTTTGAGTCTGATTTACATCTTTATATCCATAGAAAGATTTAAAATGTGTTTTTGTCTTAATGATCAACGGCAGTGTATGTTACAGTAAAAAAAAACCTGTTCTGTTCTTCAGACTCCTTTTCACTCGCATCCATCCGCCCTGACAGACGTTCATTCTGTGTTTGACGTTCCTGACGTTCCGCTCAATCAATCCAAGCATCCCGTGACATTGAGTAGAAACGCCAGCCAAGGCACGACAAAATAAGTAAATTTCTATTTAAATAATTTGACGTCTCCTGAATTTTAATATATCAAGCTAGCGGTCACGATTCAAGAATGTCATTAAATCTAGTTTGAGCTGCTCCTGTCAGTCATCCTGGAGCCCCGCCCCTTCCCCGCCTCCCAATCCAGAAGCATGCAGCTCTTCTAATGCGTTCCGGGTGACTTTGTGTCCCGGAGCGAGAATACGAGTATTCCGGTGAAACTCCAAAGGCAATCAGATTTTGTGTCTGGGTAAGCAGAGGCGTGTAGCTCGGGGTCGTTCCTCCTCCACAGGCGTTTTACATCAAGCCTGAGGCTTACCTGTGTAATTAACTTTTTTTCTTTCCCTATCAGTCCGCAGTGGATTGTTTCCTCGTATCCATGCATGCATCATTCCCCAGCGTACTGTAATGACTTCTCGTGTGCTAAACGCCTCCTGCTCCAGATGATGATCAGAGGAGGCAGCCATCAGGGAATTGATATATATACACTACTGGTCAAAAGTTGATGAACACTTCTATTCCGCAGGGGTGTGTTAAATTGATCAAAAGTGAGAGTGAAGGCATTTACAATGTGACAAACACTCTTCACAAGCTTCCACAAAGAACCAGCTCTTTCTTAGCTTTGTATTATCTGAAGAAGCGTCTTTAGCCACAAAGAAACAGAAAGGTTCTTGGTAAATTATTTAGACAAAAATGTTCTTCTGAACCTGAAAAATAATATCATAGTTTTCCACAAAAATACTGGGTAGTACTTATTATAAGAAATGTTTCTCGAGCAGTAAATCAGTATATTACAATGATTTCTGAAGATCGTGTAACATCACTTTAACACAGATTCACACAGAACACAGCTGTTTTGCATTTGTGATAATATTTCACAATTTTAATTTTTTTTTTTTTTTTTCAAATAAATGCAGTCTTGCCGAGCTGAAGAGGCTCTCTAATAGTGATCTTTAACGTTCCGACAAGTTATGAACAAACCAGTAACAGTAATAGAATAGAATGTAAATTCTAAACACCCATAGAACGTTAATGCTCAGATCCTGTGTTTAACAGCCTTTCTAATGCTGATCTCTATCCCGTGTGTTTATTGTGCTGCTGTAGATAAACTAATGTCACAACAGCAGCAGAAGAGCGCTCAGAACTGATTTTGCCGGTGGAGTAGAACTCGAGTGCTTCTGAGCGTCTGTGTGAAATGATAACATTGATTAAAGCCAGTGCGGAGTTCCTGGTCTTTTCTCTGAGATCTGTAACGAGCGTCTCACATCTGTGCGTCGACCTTCGCTGTCAGCGAGCGGGTAGTTAGTCTGATGGAGGTGTTGGTTAGTGGCTCTCCTCTGGGACCGAGCTTTAATTACCGTAATCTTGCACTGCTCTCGTCGTCTTCATCTGTGCTGGAACGATCTGCTTTTGAAGTCCTGATTACAGGATCCCATGCGCTCATAATCAAACTTTAATTCCATTATGAAATAATAAAAAACCTGAAACCGTTATGCATAATAATTTTGGAAATGTGTGCTTGTTCGTGCTGGGTTTAATGTTGATCTTCACAAACTAAGGCTGCTAACTTTGCCTTTCAGACTAAAGTTTCTCGTTACACTGCAGTAGAAGCTTTTTTTTTCGTAGTATTTTGGTCTAGTTGTTAGTACAAACTGTAAAAATAATCTTAAATAAAGATATGTTTACTTGAGAAACAAAAATGACTGAAGATGTACAGTCTTGTTTACTGAGAAACTGTACAAATTCGTTCTACATTTTGTTTCCCAAGTAAATATATTTTGTTTTAAGAATTTTTTGATATTTTAATGGAAAACCAAACTTTTTTGTCCATTTAAAAACATTAAACTTTTTTTTTTTTAAATGATTCATCCAGAAATTATCATACAGGTTTTTAAATAATGGCAGAGTGATCACTTTTAGGTGAACTTAACTTTAATAACTAACCATTAGATGACAAAATTTTAATAATCCAAATAAACATTAAGTGAAAGTGAAGTGTCTTCTTTATCTAGTTGAACAGATCCCATATGGTATAAATAAATAATAAAAATAAAAAATGTTAAATATATTTTAACGTTCTGTTTGCAAAAAACAAACTTTCCTTTAATGTTTTCTCTGATGTCACAATAACCGAATGTATCTGAAGATACTTAAATACTTATTAATAAATGTGTTTTACATGCATATATTTTCTACCAATATATTTCTTGCAGCCATTTTGCTAAAATCAAGTTCAATTCTTCCCTCATTAATGTACACACAGCACCCCATATTGACAGAAAAACACAGAATTGTTGACATTTTTGCAGATTTATTAAAAAGAAAAACTGAAATATCACATGGTCATAAGTATTCAGACCCTTGGCTGTGACGCTCATATATTTAACTGCTGTCCATTTCTTCTGATCATCCTTGAGATGGTTCTACACCTTCATTTGAATCCAGCTGTGTTTGATTATACTGATTGGACTTGATTAGGAAAGCCACACACCTGTCTATATAAGGAAAGGAAAGGACGTGACTAGTGGTTTCCCATTCCCCTTGTGCTCTGCGTTTAACCCATCCAAGTGCACACACACAGAGACGTGAACAATCACCCACACACACCGTGAACACACCCCCCCAGCTGTGGGGGAACAGTGAGGGTCACACCTCAGTCGTGGTATTGAAGGTGGCGCTGGTTATTCACTAACCCCACCCAAAAATCCCTGCCAGACCTGGGACACGAACCCCCGACCTTTGGGTTACAGGTCCGAATCTCTACCATCCACAACCAGCCACAACTGCCCCGCACATATAAGACCTTACAGCTCACAATGCATGTCAGAGCAAATGAGAATTATGAGGTCAAAGGAACTGCCTGAAGAGCTCAGAGACAGAATTGTGGCAAGGCACAGATCTGGCCAAGGTTACAAAAACATTGATGGTGAGAAATAAGATTCTCTGGTCTGATGAGACCAAGATAGAACGTTTTTGTCTTAATTCTAAGCGTTATGAGTGGAGAAAAGAAGGCACTGCTCATCACCTGTCCAAACAGTTTTGTGGCGGTGTTTTTCAGCTGCAGGGACAGGACGACTGCTTGCAATTGAGGGAAAGATGAATGAGGCCAAGTACAGGGATATTCTGGACCAAAACCTTCTCCAGAGTGCTCAGGACCTCAGACTGGGCCGAAGGTTTACCAACAAGACAATGACCCTAAGCTCACAGCTAAAATAACCAAGGAGTGGCTTCACAACAACTCTGTGACTGTTCTTGAATGGCCCAGCCAGAGCCCTGACTTAAACCCAATTGAGCATCTCTGGAGAGACCTAAAAATGGCCGTCCACCAACGTTTACCATCCAACCTGACAGAACTGGAGAGGATCTGCAAGGAGGAATGAAGGAGGATCCCCAAATCCAGGTGTGAGAAACTTGCTGCATCTTTCCCAAAAGGACTCATGGATGTGTTCCATCAAAAGAGTGCTTCTACTAAATACTGAGCAAAGGGTCTGAATACTTATGACCATGGGATATTTCAGTTTTTATTATTTATCAGTTTTTTTTTTTTTTTAATAAATCTGCAAAAATGGGTGCTGTGTGTACATCAATAAGGGAAAAAAATGAACTGAAATGATTTTAGCAAATGGCTGCAATATAACAAAAAGTGAAAACATTTAAGGGGGTCTGAATACTTTCCGTACCCACTGTATACAGAACACAACATTATTAGTCATTATTCAGATTCTCATCTAATGGTGTCAGTGCAGTCCAATCAATGATATATATTAAATATTAGCAGTATTTTAAACCCCAGCTGAGCTGACAGCGGCCTTGTTTTATTATACAACAGAAACACTTTATATGGATTGTTAAGGTTTTGATGGTGTCCTTCTCCTGAAGTGTGTCTGAGCTTGAGGTTGTGTCTTAAATAAGCACAGTATGTTAAACGAGGCTGATTCGTTTGTGCTTCTGATGTGGGCCGCATTCTTCTGTCCTTGGCTGAAGATCCAGACGTCTCTGTGGAGCATCTCAGGCTTAGACTGGAGCCGTGTGATTGGCCTGTTGCGGTTGATGGGAGGAGCCAAGGGCCTGACTGCTGCTCTTTTGTTGCAGTAATTGGGAAGTCTGTCATACACTGAATATTTTTTTTTTTTTTTTAAAGATAAGTGATTTTAACTATATAAAAAATTTTTTTGAAACTTTATTTAAACATTTATCTAGATTTGATTATTTAAATATAGCTAAAAATAAGTAGATTGAAACCACTCTGGCTTCCTTAATGAAACCATTTTGAGAACCTTGGAGTCGAACCATTCTATTCTTTCTTAGTGCAAAGAACATTTTAATAATATAAAGACCATTTTCACACTCTAAAGAACCTGTTTATTCCATGAATGTTAAAGGGTCTTCATGAAACCATTGATGCGAATAAAGAGCGAAGTCTAGAACGTGAAAGCCCAAAGCTTTCTCTACACTCTTAAACATAACTGCAACTGCAGTTCCTGTGAAGAACCTTGTAACATTCACTTGCACAACTTCTTTATAGTGGAAACGGTTGACTGAAGGGTTCTTTTGGAAACCAGAAATGGTTCTTTTTCTATGAAAACTATGCAAAGTGTAAGACACAAGACTTCATGCAAAACAGCAGAAGCCAAAGATACAGGAATGACAGCCACATGTTCTCCAGAAATGCACGAGAACAGTGCTTCATGCATTTAAATGCATGTAAAACTTTATGGACATGGTCAGAATCAGTCACTCCGGACGAGTTCAGGACAGTCAGAGCTGTTGAGAAGTCATGTTTTGATGGAACTAATGAATCCGTTTCATTTCCATCAATGTCTCTTAAGGCGTCCGTCTACAATGCGCCATTGTTTCTCAGACCCTTTTAATCTAATTGGACATTAAACTGCTGTCGTTACGTGGGTTATTTATGGCGCGTGTGAGCTTGCCTTTACCTTTTCATCACTGTAAACATTTCTACATCAGCAAGCTAATTAAACAGAATGTATCAAACGAGAGGGCTGATGCACGGCCAGACGTGTCATTCAATAAATCTCCCTTATGATGCTTCCACACGACGCATCATTTATGTTGTTTATAGGCCTCAGGAAAAGGCGGTGATGGATGCTGGAGGAGGTTGGCACAGGTCGGCGGTGTTCGCTCAAGTTTTATTCAAGCGTGTCATTTTACATTTCTAATGACTCAAAATGAAATGTGCCAAGTGCGTCGTTGGTCTTGTCTGATGTCGGTATAATCCTTCATGCCGCTTGCTAATGCAATTAAGGATTTCATTATTTATTTATTTCATGGCATTATAGCTTCTTTCAGTGTAGATGCCATGTTAAATTCGAGGCAAATAAAAATGAGGCTGTGCAACACTTAATATTTCATACTGATTTAACCCCGCAAAGCTTGACATACAAAGAAGATGCAGTGTTTTTGTTTAGTTACATTTTTTTAGGTAACCTAAAGATTAAAAAGTATGATGTGTGATGCATCAGGCTTTTATGACTCAAATAGTCTGATACAGACAATGAGCAAAAAAATGAGCAAAAGCATGTGACCTGGTGCAGCTTCAGTTACACTACTAAAACATAAAGGGTTCTTTATGAGAAAGAGATGCTCATTTAAATAACTTTTAACTAAATGGTTCTTTGTGGAACCAAAAATGGTTCTTCTATGCCAGGGGTAGACAACGTCGGTCCTGGAGTGCCAATGTCCTGCAGAGTTTAGCTTCAACCCGGAAAAAAACCTCACCTGCCTGTAGCCTTGAAGACCTTGATTAGCTTGTTGAGGTGTGTTTGATTAGAGTTGGAGCTAAACTCTGCAGGACATTGGCACTCCAGGACTGACGTTGTCTACCCCTGGCATCTCTGTGAAGAAACTTGTTTTTAAGAGCGAGATATTTTTTTTTATCTCACATGACCTTCACATCTCAAATGCTGTAAAGGAGACTCCTCTTTTTACAACATGTAAGTCTCTGGTGTCCCTAGAACGTATCAAATACCCTACAGATCATTTATTATATCATTTTGAAAAATTGGTTGATTTTTGAGCTTGTCTTTTTAAATGCAAATGAGCTGCTAGTCCCAGCCCCCTTTTCCAGAATAGATCTGCACCATTACAGCTCATACCTGCTAAAAACATCTGTTTTGATTCTGAGTGTCATGTTTATTATGTTGAAATCAAGTATTTTAAAGCATATTAGTTTAAACTTCTGATATAAGTGCACACATCTGATCGACACGGATAGAAAGTGCCTCTCAAAGACATGTGAGTACTAAAATAAGTTCTCATTCACATGTAAGTTTACATTAAAAACACAATAAATCAATAAATGCACTGCTCTCTTGTCTCCTCTGAGGCTCTGTTCGCATGTTTTCCTCATTTGAACTGCTACACCGTTGTCAAAATGATGGCGCCTTGGGTGGAAGCTTACAGATTTTGGGGCGGTAATATTATAATGAGATCCCTTTGCAGCGTCACACGAAGAGCGAGATCAGACGTGCTCGTGTTTTCAGATGCATGCAGAAAAAGGCTTAACAAAGTTACTGGGTTAATCTTTTTCACATTTCTTTGGTTGGTAGATGCACCGAAAATGTAGATTTTCTTTTAGATCTTTAAAGTGTTTTTGCATGTAATTTTGCATTTTAGGCCCAGAGGGTTTGTTAGTAATTCACCTCGACTAAGGTCTGTTGAAGTTTAATACTGAGGATTTTACTTTGGGAAAAAATGCAATTGGAGTGTTGCTATATTCAATAACCAGTCTGAAAAACTGAACTTAGCAGGTGGGAATTTAATTATGTATGTTCAAATTGGAATTTCTGACACTGTAAATGGTGCAATATGGACTGAAGCGATGACTCACCTCGGTTCAACGCTGCAGGGAGATAATATATGTAATATACGGCTCCTATCTTGAGGTTAACAAATGATATATACGCATGTATGCGTGTGGGATGGTGTCTGCAACCGGCTTCTATCTTTAGGGAGAGACACAGCATTAACAGGCATTGTCTAAAGGAAAGAAGGAGGTGATTTTCTCCTGGCCGCCGGCTCTTGAGAGACTCCTCCTTCAAGCCTTTATGCACGGAGCACCCACGTGTCCCCTCTTCATGGGTGTTTAAGCAAGCACTTTAAATGGAAATGCACTTGACATTTTAGGAGGAGATGCAATCATCAAACATTAGAATGCGGCTGACATCACTCGGAACGAGCCGGATTCTCTCGTCTGCTCTTCCAGCTCATTGGGAAGCCGACTGAAGATAACACTCGCAAATTTATAGAACACAGATGCTGCGTTTTCTCAAAATAGGGCATATTGTATTAACTGTGTGTGTCTGTGTGTGTGTGTGTGTGTGTGTGTGTGTGAGAGAGACTAAGAGAACGAGGAGTCTGTGTTCCAAATCAAATCTGTGCTTATTTCCGCTGTGGGAAAAAAAAGTTTTATTTCTCTTTATTTAAGAGCCAAACAGACTGTGATGATGCGAAGCTGTTTTATCGTGAGATGCACAGCCATCTGTAGTCAAAACACACGAAAACTACACCTAATGCAGACGCTGAATTGCCAAATATGAACTTTACACTGCATTATCATGATAATAATACAATGATATAAAAGCATTTAGAGTGGATTTTGATTAATCTCAGTGATTTGCATTCTGTTGTACATCATTGCAGCAGCAGGTGGGAGTGTCTTTGAGTGAGTTTTCAGAGTTCATTCAGAATCATATATTTAATTGGTATTCTAGATAAATACCAATGTTATATATACTATGCTCTTAAAAATAAAGGTGCTTCAAAAAGTCCATGGAAGAACCTTTTTTGGTTCCACAAAGCAGCATTCAATCAAAGAAGCATCTCTTTCTTAGCTGTTGCTCTAATGTTGTGTCTATCACTCTTGTCGATCAATTTTAAGGCTTTATTCATCACTCGGTCAGTTTATCTATAATTCTAACATTCGTCTTTCATCCAGACTTTTGCGTGGATATTTTGACTTTAGAAGCAAATTATTTTTGTTGCAGTCAAGTTTATTCTGAAAAGTTGTGTTTTTAGTCTTCTGCAACATACGAATGGTTCTCAAAAACAGAAATGTTACAAAATGCCTCATATTTTGTGATAAAGTGTGCTGAAGACACTGTTTATTTCCCTGTGCACCTGTCAAGTTTGAAATTTTGGGCTTTTCTTAAAGGTTGTGAGTGGTCAGCAGCAGAGGTAGAACCGCCTCTCTTTCTAGTCTCTGTGCACAGCCAGCATAGAC
>JAUYWG010009444.1:0-19319 GCA_034779775.1 Enteromius afrohamiltoni
CCTTCAAGTTATTGAAGAAGTTACCCTAAGTTAGAGCACTGGGAATGCAAGTTACCCTAAGTTACCCTAATTGAAGAATCACCTAAATATAACATGCCGTTTTTTTCCACACGCATGCTATAAATGCATGTAATCTCTCCCCATGTCTTGTTCACTTTGTCACTTGTTTATTCTTTCTTGTCTCGCACCAGAATGCAAATCCTTACTCCTTTTTCCAGATGTAATATGATAAGTCATTTAATTTGCAGATAATGCCCATGTAGTGTTGGTTTGCTAATACAGGCAATAGATTGTTACAGTAAAAACAAAAAACAAAAAAGGGTTATTAAGAAGACAATGCCCATGTGCTTTTCTAAACAAATTGCTATTTGTTTCCCCTCCTGCAGGAAATGTCAAATTCATTGACTACGAATATGCTGGGTACAATTATCAAGCCTTTGACATTGGGAATCACTTCAATGAATTTGCAGGTAATGCGATACGAACGCGAATTAAACTATTGTGCAGAAGAGAGGAGAACCTGCTTAACCAGGTGCGTGTGGCCTTGTTGTGATTGACAGGTCTGAATGAGGTGGACTACACCCTGTATCCTGGGCGAGAGCTCCAGTTGCAGTGGCTCCGGGCCTATCTGGAGGCCTACAAGGAGTACAAATCACAGGGCACGCAGGTCTCCAACACTGAAGTGGAGGTGCTGTACGTGCAAGTCAACCGCTTCGCCTTGGTGAGTCTAAACTGGATTTATCCGCCACTATCTGGAATCGTGACGCATTTCCATCCATCTGCCCCCTGCCAAATTAAACACCAGACTTTTGTTTTTTCAATGTAATTACTGTCTTTAATGACATGCAGCATTTTACAAAGTAAACTGGAACACAGTGAGCAGTTGAACTATTTAGCAGATAGATGGTCCGCGTTAAAGTGGAGACAAAGGTATGAATAGTGATTGCAAGTTGACATCCTGTGAGCGTCTAATGAGAGGTGTTTGTGTGCGTCCGCGGGTCACTCTTTGACGGGGGAGTAGCACACCTGCCCTTTCTTGATAATGATATTTACTTCGGAGAGGAAAACTAATTTAATATCCGGTTTACTCCTGCTGTTTATTCTTTTGTGAGCGATAGATGGGTTAAAAGCAGGGTAGACATTTTTTTTGGTTCGTTCTGTCAGGGGAAGAAGGAAAATAAAAAAACACAAAGGGAGAAAAAAAATCAACTTCTGGCTTTCGGATTGGGTGAACAAAACTGTGGGAGGCTCCGTTTTCTCTCCTGTCCCTGAGAGGGACCTTGAGAGACGCTAAAACAAATGCCAGAGGAATGCCATGATATAAGGCTTCATGAATGTGATTTGGATTCCTTTTTTTTCTGCTGCCTTAATTGGAAGCTAGAGAAAAGCATTGAATTTTTTTATCACTGTATTAACCCGAATATAAGCATATTCTGATTAAGTAAGCGTCGTGTTAATGCACCTGCTATAAACAGATTAAGATAATATTAAGGTTTCTAGAAATCAAATTTTCCATTATGATCTATTTATTATATAATTTAGATGATAATTATATCAAACAATGGTAATTCTAAATAATATTAAATACAGCTGCAAAAAAGTGTCAAAAGACTAAATCAACAGAAAATTGCAAAAAATGTTTATGTGCTTTGTACACCACCTTTTAACCGTTTGTTCAGCAAGTAAGAATTTTGTAATAAAAATGAATACTTCTACTCAGTGAGGATGAAAAAAATTGATCAAAAGTGACATTAAAGATGAGACAAAAATATATTTTCAACATGAAAATAATAAGAAAAGCACCAAATCAGCATATGAAAATGATTTCTGAAGGATCATGTGACACTGAAGACTGGAGTAATGAGCTGAAAGTACAGTTTACTATCACTGGAGTGAATTATTATATTATATAGAATATCAAGGTATAGTATATATTATATTGAAATGGAATGCATTCATTTTAAATTAAAATAATAACATTTCACAACAGTATTGTTGGTTAAATAGATGCAGCCTTGGTGAGAATAGTGGACTTTTTTCCAAATACATTAGAGAGTCTTACCAATCCCGCATTTTCAACAGAAGTGTATTTTAAATGATTTAATAAATAATATTTATTTAAACCAGTATTTCCAAATGATATTCATACATTCAAAGGACTTTAGATAGACGTGGGAGTGTGGCGTCTATTAAAGCTCTTCTTTATTATGTCACCCTGATGTTTGCACACCATCTTCACATGCCTAAGCCAGGAGACACAGAGTTTTATAAAAGATGGTCTGAATATACTCGGAGATTGTGTCTGAGGGGGATCGAGACCCTTGACTCTGGCAGAGGCAAACATTTATTCTGTGCAGTTGAGCGAAAAACACAGAGGATAGAGACTTTATTATAGGCCAGCAAACCCGTGATCTTTACTCACATGATGGCAGGAGTGATTCAGTCTCATCTGAGGGCTTTTATATAAATGCCACATTTTATAAGCTTTTACTTCACTGTCAGTGATCCAGAATCAACACAAATAACTTCCATGCAGTTATCTTTTTTCCTTTTTTAATGGGTCCACTAAAAGGAAGCCGTCTTTGCTTAGAAAGGCGTGGGTCAAATGTTTCCAAGCAACAATACAACATACAATCTGTCACAGTTAACTCCAGTGTCAGGGTGAATCTCACAAAGCCCGTCAGGAACATTTCTTAGTCCCGTTTTACCCTTTGGAGACATCAAAATAGAAAATAAAGATATTTCGTGTTTATTAAATGAAATTTATTATACGTTGAAATATAATTTTTTTATAGATGTTACACATCTCTTCTCAGCTATGAAAGGCAAATCTATTTTTCAGTGATGCAATGGGAAGCTTGGGAACAAATAATAAATTAATGTTTATTTAAAATATTAATACATAAAGTTAGTATTTGTTGTACTGAATTAATATTACACTGATTTTATAAGACTCATTTCTGAGGATATATTCTCATATAATTTATTTATTTATAAAAAATCTTCCAGGTACTGAAGTTAAATATTAAAGTCATATTCTTATGACTCCTTGTTAGTTTTATGTACTATTTATAGCATTTATTAATACGTTGAAATGGCTTTTATTTGTACATTTTCAGTTTTTATTTTAATTTTAGTTGAAGTTGTAGTTTTGTATGCATTATTGTCATTATTATTATTATTATTATTAGAAAGTTTTCAATATTTTTCAGGGACGTTTTTATAATGATATGGTATATTTAAATGAATTTAATTGTAGAAAATGCACCTAATATTTAATTTATTAATTTAAAAAAATCTTATTTAAGTCCTAAGTGTCGTTTAACAATAAAAACACCACTAATGAGCTTAATTATAGTTACATGTGAATATATATGAATTTCTGGTTTTATATTTACTCCTCAATACCCTGATATCTTCCTTCCTCATTGTATGTTTGGCCTTTCTTCTCCCCAGGCATCTCATTTCTTTTGGGGACTGTGGGCATTGATCCAAGCTCAGTACTCCACCATTGACTTTGACTTCTTGGGGTAAGTTTTCACTTTTCAACCACAAACAGCATCCATATAATCACGGTTTCAACGGCATAATCTCAATCTTGCCCTCCAACTTTGCTTCTGCAGATATGCAGTTCTCCGTTTCAGCCAGTACTTCAAGATGAAACCAGAGGTGACATCACTGCACCTTCCAGAATAGTCTTTCAGGTCTTGGCTTGCGCTACTCCAGAAAAGGGCTCCCCCTGGTGGACACAAGAACTAGCCGGAGACCTCTTCAGTTTGTAGACTGAACACTGCACTTACTTGTCTGAACACATCATTTTAGATAAGCCCCAAATCACCTCTTAACTCAAAGCTGGTTTAGCGTCGTAAAAAAAGAAAGACGAACACCCAAACCCTCCTCCTCCTCGCTTTTACGTGGCGGTCGAGAGAGAGGCTCACCCCAGTGCCCTAGTCCATTTTCAGTGAAGTGAAATTGCCAATTGAGGAAGCAAACAACTCACATAGATGGCTTACTCTAGAGTCTCGACTTGCCAGTGTAAGTGAAGAGCGATCCCCGGAGAATCTCAGATTAAGAAAAGCTCCCCAGATACCGATCCTCCAAGGAAAGGGAACCTCTGACAACAATTACTATCTGAAGACAGAGAGGAGGGCCGCTGGGTCTGTTTCCAGCGACTAACCATCATCCTAAAGGTCATTCCTGCTTGTTTACACAACTTCTAATGGGAGAAATCGGTGTACTGTAAGATAACGTAGGCTTTACTGTATGGATAGTCGCTGATTCTGTCTATAAACGGTGAACTTTGGGCCTGTCTGTTCTTACGAGGGTTGTTCCTGGCACAGCTGCGTTAAGATGTGTAATTCAGGGACCAATAGAAGCTTCGTTGTTCGTTTCTGGCAGACGATTCCTCCCCCGTCCTGTCACTGTGAACCACTGTATAGCGCATTCATAAAGTTTCTCGTTGTTTTCTCAGCGTGGTGCTTGGAGAAAGTAGACGCACAGTAGCCATGGCTACAACGAGCCGGTAGCTAATCTGAAGCCCACACCAAAGTGCTGATATTTCTTGCTTGTACATTATGTGTATTTTTTCACGGTAGAAATAACGGTTGGTCATATTTACATTTCAAGCGGTGGTTTTTGTATTTATTTAAATGGCGCTGTCAAAGAGGTCGCTCTCAAGACGTGTGCTTTTTCTGGGAGGTATCGGTGAACTTTTTTTGTAACGGATGTAATTCCTGGAAGCCTTAACGATGGTATCGCCTGCTGGACGCACTAAAGCTTTTGTATTCGTAACCCCCATCCTCTTCTAAATTACAGGCCTTTTTGCACAAACTCTGATTGCTTTAAGAACAAAATCAGTCATCACTTCACCTTGCGATGGGCCGCTCGTCCTGCTTAAGACTAGTTTTAACTGCACGTGGTGGGAGTTTTTCGGTAATGCTTTATTTTGCAGGGTCCCTGTTACTAAATTAACTGCTATAGGAAAAACTATTTATGTGTAACCTAGTTACACAGTAATGGCGTAGTAGTTCATTAATAAGATCTTACCCCTAAACCAAGGTCAGAAATGAATCTGGACTTTGAAATGGACAAAATGCCCTAGAAATGTTACATGTAAGGGCATAAAATGTCCTTGTGTAAATTATACATATATATATATTTTTTTTATATCTGTTATACTACTGTTCAGAAGTTTGGAGTCGATTCGATTTTATTGATACTTTTATTCACTCCTTTTTCATTTTTTTTAAATTTATCTAAGAATCCTGAAAAAGTATCAAGTTGCATAAAAACATATTGAGCACCACGACTGCATTTAACATTAAAAATAAGAAGAAATATTTTTTAATTCAACTTAACATAACAATAACAGGACTAATTAAAATGGAAAACGGCTATTTAGTGCTGTTTAAACCGTAATCATACTGGTGAGATTAAGTCGTCTTTTAAAAATATTACAAAATCTGACCCCAAACTTTTGAACATTCATTTTATTTTACTTTAGCTGATCTAATTTTGTGTTTAGACACCATAGTTAACACTTAAATCAACTAATTAATACAAATTATTTGACATACAATATTCTAGATAAAACATGCCACGGAAATCAATTCCACTTAGTTTCTGATGCTGCTCGGTACACACGAGCCATGTATTATAAAGTGTGACCAAGACTTTTTTTTGGTGCAAACCTCAACTCTGAGACTTGCCTTCGCACCGCCTGGCTACCCTCATTTACCTCAGTTTCCAGTGTCAGTTTGCCTATACTACAAACAACCATATACAATTCTGTAAATACTAGAAACTGTGAATTTCTGGTTGTTTTATTGTATTTTGACATAAGCTTCTTTTTCTGTGCCAGTTCTTTTGTAACTGTCAAGCTTGCACCTTGATCACGTTTTTGAACTGTCAAAGACCACACAGAATGCTACATATTACTTTTTCCATTCTTTCTTTCTTTTTTTTTTCTTTTACACCACAAATGTTCATTAAACAATAAAAGTGGGAAATTTCTCTCTTTTAACGGTCTGTGAAGATTAACTGATTTCTTTGCACTCTTTAGCATTTATATAAACCCAAAAGTGATGGGTGGTTCCAACTTTTAGCCAATGAAGTGCTTCTGGTGAACATAAGATGTACAGAACTGCCTCATGCAAGCATCTAGGGGCGGCTTTTTAGTATAACTGTATATGTAAAACTGTAAAAGAAAATCTTTGCTTAATATTAAACAATGCCTGTTGTCAATAACTAAACAGATATTCTTTTTCTAAGAACTGTTAGATTTAATAATAATCTGGGGATTAAACCTAAGGTGTTGCATTGTAGATTCTGTATCAAATCACCATTGACTAGAAATAAAGAAACAAATTAAATGATATTTGCCCCTTTGTCTTGATTTCCCATTCTGCTTAAAAAAGAGATTGTGTCATGAAACCTTGAAACGTTAACCTACTTCATCTGTAATATGTGCGTACTAGGGCTGAGCGATATATTATGCGCATCTCATCAGTAAAGCCGGTTCTTGGATTAGCGCTAAATCTTCGTCAGCTGTTTTTAAATGCAGCGCCAGTTTATGAACAGAGCCGTAGATCACCGACAAGCTACGCGTTAGTTTCGCGGGTGATTCAATGGCGCAGCTTCTCAGTGATCTACGGCTCTGTGTATAAGCTGGCGTTCCTTTTGAAGAAGCGGCTTTACTGACGAGATGCGCATAATATATCGTTCGATATATATCGCCCATATGGTTTGATCTTTGGTCATCCTTGGAGAGAAGCGTTTTTTATCTGAAAATGTTAGTTATTACTATTGCATTAGACTAAAACATCTTGACTTTGCGGTATAAAATTATACCTAAAGTATTCATACATTTATAAGTTTACTGTGACACTATGCATTTTAAATTAATTTATAATTGTTTACAACAAGATATAATGTATTACAAAGCACATTATGAATAATTATATTAATATAATGTAATAGCCTATTATAATGAATGTTACATAAAGGCTTAAATTAAAGTGTTAACAAACTTTTTCTAAATTTCTCATTGTGATTATTATTATTATTTTGGTGCTATTACATGCCAGATATTGGATATAATCATTTTTCAGCTTGTTTTGACTAATTGGAGCTGACTGATAATATAGGCCTCATTGATTTGAGCCAATGCACCTCAGTTTTTGAGAGAAATCGTCTACAAATAATGCACCGATTCTCTCAAAACCCAATGTGCATAGGCTCAAACCTACAATCAATCAGTTCCAAAAGGAAACCCAAAAGCAGTGCTAATTGGAAGAAAACAAGTTCACAAAAAGATACAGTCCAAGATTTGGTTATAATATAGCATAATGAGAGATTTACAAGCAATTTATGAAATATATTGGTCAATTTACACCAAATTAGTTAAAGGATTTTTTAAGTAGAACACAATGTTACAATGAGTAATGTATTAAGCCACCATTTTTTGTTTGCAAAAGTAGTTAACGGCAGTGAATGGGGGGGAAAAAAGCACGCCTTTTTTTTTGCTACAGAGTGTTTCAGAAAGAAATAATTATAATGGCGCTTCAGTTCAGACTGTAATTGAATTAGTTCCAGTCCCTCCAGCGACTTCCACCAAGAGCTCTGCATTAATTACCAAATTCAATATCTGTATTCACGCCTCAACTTATTTCCATTTTACAAAGGTCAAATTACAAACCCTTGTCTAAAATAATTACAAGTGCCGAGACGCAAACATATCAAGATATTATGACAATTTATGTGCCTCAAACGCGTAAAAGTTTGCTCCTTAAAAACTTCCCTATAATTTTTCATCATTAAAAGCAAGATGCATCCAACAAAAAGCCTGTGCATGCTGCACGCATCTATTCATGCCTCTGCTTTTTTCCACAACAGGTGGTAGACATGGACTAAATGACTGAAAAACCTTAAAAGCAGCTGAAGGCAGAACGGACCAGACAAAGCCTGCATTCACAGCATCTCTTTTAACACACCGCAGGAGGGTGTAATAAAGCAATACGCAGTTATGGGAGCGTGTCTCATAGAGACAAGGTCATGATAATACGGTTTGAGGAATAAAGAAGTAAAAGCCGCTGGGTTTGTGAGACACAAACAATGTGCAGCGGGTCAGGGCGTTCATTCATCTTGATTAGATGTGCCAACCTAATTACAAGCAGAGGAAACAGTAATTAGCACAAGTCTCACCTCGTTAATCACAAAAGACTTCTTCAGTCTATTTTTATCTGATTAATGGCTCTTTAAACATGGGGGGGGTATTTATATTTGGGGTAATTGTACTCAGCTTGCTCGATCTAGTTTTATTTCACTGTAACCTCATTAGTTTTCATTGTTTAATGGAAGCTCTTGTCGTAGCTAATGTGTGCATCTTCACAATGAGATGACTATAACAGGCTGCTAGGCTGATCTGATTTTTTCCAGGGTATTAATGAAGACTTTTTGTTTATGGCTAGCGGCACGTCAAAAGAGGGCTGTGTGTCAATGCGAAATCATGTGTGCATCACAGGTAAGTAGAGTGAAACCTTAACTACAGATAGCCCTATATATATATATATATATATAACCAGCTGAATAATCAAAGTACATTAAGACAGTTGTTATATTTTGGATGTTTTCTTTTCAGCGGACTAAAAAAAAGTCAAGTTATGAATGAAATTGATTTTGCCTTTAAATTGCAACTAACACCAAGTCTGCAGCATCAATAAGGTGTTAACGCAAAGTTTCTGATTTTGACCATACGGGGTCCAAACAAACATTTAAGAATCGCATTTACTTTCATTTAATTGAGAAAAAACCCAGACGTTTTGAAAATAACTTGGAGTCATGCATGTATATATACATATATGTATAGCTGAACTGTCCCTTTAAATGAATGTGGCTTGATCCTATCCAGGTGCATTTTGACAAATTATTTTCATCAAAGCGCTCTGTTTTAGACTTATCCATGCTGTGTTCCCTTTATAGAGGAGTCATTGTTGAAACAGATTCAGATTCAACTAAATAAGCCATTGTACAATGAAAGATTGCAGCGGAGAAACATCTGGCAACAGCAGGCCGCTGGAGTGTTTGTCTACAGATGTGGAACAATTCCAGCTCAGATTTACAACAAAGACTACATGCAATATGCGGCGTAATGGCCTGGATCAAAGCTCCAAATTGAGGAGCTAAAGATCGTGAATCAGATTAACGACTCTTGCACAATACCGACAGCTGTTCGTAACACGGAGAGCTAAAGATATTCCCTCAGATTAACAGCGATGACAATGCCAGCAGCTGCTGCTAGAGCGGATAATAACAATAGTCGGGCAAACGGACTAAGAAGATGGAGAAAAACATGTGCTATCATGACAAAGGGGTTGACAGACTCAAACGCTTTACATCCCAAAATCCCCGAGGATCAAATGGGCTTTGTATCAGCGTGCCGCTCGCCACTTAACTCTTACGAGAGGGCTCCAAAACTAATCTTGCCGCTGCTGCCGTTGCTTTTCTCTGAGCAAATCCTGACTGTCATAGTGTTGTTACAGGCCTGCTGTCTGTGGAACAAAAATGATGAAGTGAACGCCATTGTCAGTTGTCAAAGCAGGAGCAAATCAGTCTCTGACAATGCACTGTCGGCAATGGGATGCTGCCTGTGTGGTCCACACAAAATGACTTTGTGGGGCCTCCATTGATAGAATTGCTATTGTTATCAGTAGTTCAATCAATCCATAAGGTTTTACCTGCTTTATACTGTACAGTAGGCTTATATCCAAAGCTATCCAAAAAAATCTGCACAATTTACGATAAAAAACTGGCAGCTGAGGTTGCTGGAATGTGACTGTAAAAATACGGTAACAACGTTTTAGGGGTTCAAGTTAAATTTACAGTTAAATACCGTAATTTTATTAACTGATATAATGTTAATATACCAAGCTATTAAAGTACTCAAATCTGTTTTATAGCTTTGAAATACACTGATAAGCACCAAATGCATGTGATGATGAGAAAGTCACATGATGAACCAAAGCCCATCCCATGTAGCTTTAAAATATGAACATATATATAAGGTGCTCAGTTTCATTCACACAAACACCATCATAGTGAGACTCATTGAACTGAAATATGCAATAAACATTCATTTAACAACATAACATGTAAAACACAACTTTAATAAACATCACTGATTAGAAAAAATACTAAGAAACAGAACTGTATTAAAGAAAAAAAATCTAATTCAAACACAATTGAAAATGCAATGCAAGGAATTCTGGGAATGTCAGTTTACGGTTTTCCCTGTAAATTTTACAGGAATTTACCGTTAAGCATTTAACAGTTTATTTTTTTTCCTGTAGTATTTTCAGTTTTTTACTGTTAAAATCACAGCCATTTTTTACAGTGCATCATGAACAAAATATATGCCTTTGCCTAGTCTTTTTAATTTTCATGACATCATCAGACTAGCTTTTTAATTTATTGTCTTATTCACTATAAAATAATAACCCTAACCCTAAAATAATGAAATAAGACAAAGATTATTGAGTACATTTTACAAGGAAAGTGTATTTCACACATTCTAATGTGAAACGTTTCACGTGTAATTCAATACCTGACATTTTTTTGTAATTATTTGTGAAATTAAATAGTAGTTTCTGAGTGAAAATAGTGTGAAAGGAATTTTTTTCAGTTATTTACTTTTTCCGACTTGCTTATTTCTAGCACATTTCACAAATAATTACAAAGAAGTGACAAGTAAACAAACAAAATGTCATATTACACATGGATTTTGAAATAGTATTTTGTTTACAACATAAATACATGCATTATCATGTTGGAGACCATCCACTGACTCCTATAGCATACGATATTTTCTATCCCCCAAATCCTCACTAAAACCTTTCTGGCAATAGTATATATTAAATAAGACATCCTTTGGCATGCTAATTAAGTCATTTTCGTCGATGTGGGTGATTTTAGGTTTAGATGTACTTGAGAGGACATTTGGTTCACACTAAGATGCCAAAATCGGACTCAAACACATTATAATATTGTATTTTAATACAATATTAGACAAATGCCATTTTCTCCTGACACCCCGCATGCGAATGCCCTGTATGCATAACTGCACACCAGGAATCATGTGTTTGACCTTCAGTTCCTAATGTTCCTAATGACATTTCCTTAGGGGTCAGAGGTCATTATAGACAGGTTTTGGGGTGTTGGTAATGTCGTGCAGTGGGTCGTTAATTATAATCACGCATGCTTCCCATCAGTTTCTTACTGAGGCTCAATTTCAAAACATTTGGTTTAGTTTTTTGCTCTTTGTGTATTTTTAACTCCAGAGAAGCCTGGAGTCATTTGTATTGCTGTCTGCAAAGGGCAAGTTTTTTATTTGTTGACGATGAATCTTTCTGTCTTAAATCAGCATACCTTTCACACGCAGATAGATAGGGTAATACAGGATGATGAAGAATGCTTTAAAGGTGACTTTATTTAAAAGCAGACTATAGTGGTATAAATCTAATAAGGTAATGGACATTGCATGTGTCTCTGCACCACCACAAATGACCAACAGATGGCAGCAGTGTGCTGTCCATGGTTTGGACTTGAAAAGGGCCTCTTAAAGCATACATGAAATTCTCGGAGGTATATAACTTTCAGCTACAGCAACTGCAAGATCTGCCAAACCGTATGTCCTATTAGTTATGTTAAAATGAGCAGCTGGATGGCAGTAGAACTGAGGTGAGTTTCTTCAATATAATCGTGAATAAAAGTAATATTTGTATTTTAATGTAAAAAATCTAAACAGTTGATATAACGGTGTTCTTCTGTGTTTAGTGCAGATTATATATAGTTCGTATGCAGTTTTTAAGATCTCATAAAATTGAGAAAATTAGTTAATTTGTTACGCCATTTAAGTAATATATTTTACTGTACCATACAATCAATCAATCAATCCTGTTTTATTGGTCAATTCTTTGTTTAATTAATCTAATATTTTAAAGGCAATTACAACATTATCTAAGCTTTTATAATTATTCTAATAAAGACTATACTAAATTATGGGGTAAACACATTTTGAATAACTGTTTTTACATAAACACATTTTATAATTGATATACTAAGTCAAACTGTTTTTAATCATTTCTGCATTTCATTAAATGTTTACTGAACTGTAAATTGGAGATAATATTTCCACCATGCATACAACATATCATTCACACAGAGTGTGTTTTTCATGGAAAATATAATTTAAGATAATAACAATATATAATTAGACCGTATTAAAGGGACATGTTTAGATTTTCCTCCCTCCGTGTATTCAACACATTAAACGAAGAATGAAGTCATTCTTCAAGCAGTACACTTGTATTATTACAGAAGTGTGTTTAGTCTCTAGGTGAGAGTGACAGAGTTTTTCATAGGTGTTACAGTACAGCTTGTGTGCTTTGCGAGTCAGTGGGACAATAGGTCATCTGTGCCCCGCACAAGAGGGCGGAGACGCCATCGCCAGGGAGACTAAAGCTTCTCACCTGATTGGCTGAATTGGGGTTTTGAATCGTTTACTTTGGACCGACTCTGTTTGTAGGATTTTGTTCTCAATTAAATGTGGAATGCAGAGTTTTTTGGGGGTGCCTGTGTGTATATGTGCCCTTTCTTTTTATTCACAGGCAAATATAAAGCTCCCTTTAGAGAGGTTTTGTGGATGGAGAGAGAGCGATATCACTTATCCGAAGTCTTTTTAGCCATCTGATTTAACTCCAGGGATGTCAAAGCGTTTCTGCTATAGGCTCGAACACACAAGAGTCGCTCTAGTGCTTTTTAAATCTTTTTTGTTGTTGTTTTTCGCCTTACAACAAACGTTAAAAATGCAGGAAAGCCTATTCCTGTATTACTGAACGAAAGGAACATATAAGCCTTAACGAACCTGCATTAGAACAAACACTCTTTGACAACTTTGAAATGTGTCTCTCCAGCTTTCACACGCAAGGAAAACATAAAAGGCTGACCAATCTTAGACGACACAAAGAGGAGCTTTATTCTGAGCATGAAAATCAGGCTGATCTAAAATAATTAATATGTCCTTGAGAAAAACAAAGGGGCCTCACAAAGCGAGAGACGGAGCTATAGAGATAGGAAAGATGGCTGATAATTGTTTTCAAGTCCTAGGCTATCTGTAAATGAGTTTGTTGTGCTGAAAACACTGTGTTTCCTGTCTTTTATACAGCTCCCAGTTTTTTTTTCTTTCTTTCTATTCCTTGCCTTTGTTTCTTGTCATCCCAGCTCTCATATTTACTGTCTCCCTGGCTTTCATGGAGCTCCCGCTGCAAATTCTTTTGTGTACCAGGCTTTTAACATCTTTGCCCGGCTATTTATTTCTCCTGTCTGCTTTCACCCCAGACTTTGAATCTGTGCAACAGAAAACATTTTACCTCAGCTTTTATTGGTAATTAGGCGATGTCCTCCCTCACCCCCGTGACCCCAGCGAGATGCATCAGGATCACAAAGTAAACAAGCACAGAAGGGCCTCATGCTGCACGCACAGAGATGGCTTGTGCTCAGTGTTTATTTCTTTCTTTCAATGTCTCAGTGAAAATATTCTGAAACAATTTGCTGTATGTGCTGTAACGTTTGCATGAAGGGACGACTTCCATATCAAATGCCTTTTATATTTTTAGCTATATTATTTATATATTTAATATAAATAATATCCGAAGTTTGCAAAAACAGAAATATTTTTCAAAACTCATACTGTTTTTCATTGTGTATTAAAAATTAATCCCAATCAAACTGCAGTTGGGTTATTATGATAAGGTAAAAATAAATAAATAAATAATAATAATTGTACAGGTAACTAACACAATAAAAACATGATTACATAATTTAAAAAACATGATTTTTGATAATAAAACAGCACGAAAAGTTATCTGTTTATGCAAATTAACGTCATATATTATATCAAATGAAGCACATTCATGTGTAAATTGTATATAATAATTGTTACTTAAATGGTTGGGATTAGTGTGTAAATAAACATGAAATATGAATTATTAGTTTATAGATAAATATGTAGTATGAATCTATTAGCAAAACTACTATTGTTAATAACATTATAACATAAAAAAAAGAAAGGCAAGTATCCAGCATATGTGCACACCTTCAGTGTAATAATAATAAATATTTAAAAAATCTGTATCATATTATAATTTAACATACTTTCATTTTTTTTTTTGTTTCTTACATTCATTGAGATTGCTATTATTTTAAAATTTGGCCAATTATTTAAAAAAATAAATTTGAACTGTAGTCCTAAAGGTCAAAAACTAAATGTGTGAAGAGTGGAGAATTGGGTCTGCAGCCATTGCAATAAAAGATTAAATAATGAGTGACAAAGCTCCATTATACCAACAAGCCTTTTTTGAAATTTAATTCAGTTTGCATCTCAGCAGAGCCGAAAATAAGTGCTCGCAGCAGTAATGTGGTGTGAAAAGATGGCCAAGCGGTCAAAAGAAAACAGGTGACTGCTTGATAACCTTCCACGAGCGACTGGCACATTTCATTTTAAAAATAACAGGGGTTGCTTTGCAGTCAACATTTCAATTGAATCCGAGGCGTCATCCCACGATTTCCAAACACGGAGTCTGGGACGTGTTGCAAATCATTTACAAAATGTTTCAGTGATCCAGGGTTCGCCATTAGTCTCGGTAAGGTCATGTGAGCTCTCATGTGGCCGGTCTTTCAGGTCCCCACCCCCACAATACACTTAAAATTTCCACAAAATGGGCTCGGGGGAATGAGGTTTCCCTAGACGCATCTCCAAACTTCAGTCATTCTGTCAGATGAATGCTGGTTATACATAGCCCTATTTGCATTGCAAGTTTCATTAAATCCCGGAGTGTCATTACAGTTCATATTCTTAATTATATCGCAAATTTCCCTCAGGGAACTTTGTGGAGGCCACTTCTCCCCACGATCTGTCCATATGGTGTTTAATTAAAAGTTTTCTTAAAGAGTAAATTGCATTCAATTCAATTAAAACTGTAATGTCATAGCCAAATAATGGGCTCAGCCAGTGTGGAGGAAAAAGGAATATCATTTTGCAATATTTGCAGCAAAAAAAAAAAGAAAAAAAAAAGTGCAGATCTTGTTTTTTTGCCCTTCTCTTTCTTAAAAAAAAAAAGAAAAAGAAAAGAAAAAAATCCCGGAACAAAATATGCAAGAGGCAAATATCACTAAAAACCTCCTACATGTTATCAGGCCTCAGGCACTGCACATTAACATTGCTGGAGCTATTTCTAGATTCCACTCTTGGATTTCATACCATGACAAATGAAGCGTTGGAGTTTGGAATTCCTATTTATCTGCAGCGAACAGAGGCACCTCTTTGGGGGAGAAGAATGGAGGGTTTAAGAGCGAGAGACAAAAAAAAATCCATTTTGTAGGATAAATAAAAAAATAAATAAATAGATGGCGTTGTGTTTTGGAAGGTAAACCGGCGTGATTGCGTCTGGTGAGAGGGCGGCACGGTGCCGGTGTCAAAACATTTCTATCGGGCCAGCAATGCCAGACTGTTCTCTATGCAGACTTTAATAATGTGAGGGCAAATACAGTCCTGAGGGGAGAGTGGGTGACCACAGAACATCTTTAAACGGGGGGAATTACAGATTGTTAAGAACACGCGGCTCCCAACAACCATCTGCTGGGACTGAGGTGTCTTCTTTTTTAATTCGCAAAAACCTCTAAATCGTCATGGAAAGTAGAAGATAAGTTCTGTCTTCCTCCTCTTCTCTGCCTGCCGTTCTCACATTTCTGAACAGTGGAGGCCCCTGAAGCATAAACAAAGCCCAGTGTATTTCCTCTGTGAGTGGAGGGAAATGGACTGCAGAAGGCTGGCTCCGTGTGGCCCCGTGCTGATGGAGTGCACCACAGTGTTTACCCCCCTGCCCACATGACACGCTCGGGTCAGAGACACAGACACACTCTCGCACACGAACTGCTACCCCATCTCTTCTAGATCAATGGATTCATAAGTTACCGGGATCATGTGACCCACTGTATGAACATTAAGTGGTCTACATCGATGTCAGCATGCTGTTCCAGGCAAGTTATCTCAAGCCAATAAAGCACACGCTCAGAAATATAATATTAGTGGGCAAAAAGCTATTTTGTATTATTTAAGATAATGCAACATGTTACTGTCATGAATTGCACTTTCTTTGTCACTATAGCTTTCTGAGCGGAAAGTTACATTGAAAATACAGATTTTATAATACAGCATTTGGTTTGTCACTATAGCTCTTTTACTTTATTGACAGCGATAATTGTGGGAAACCTGATGATGATGTTTTGAAACGATTTGTATACAGTTTCATGAATGTGCTTATTTCATTAACCTAGACTTTTTTTTTCAGGTTTTTTTATTCGTTTTACATTTTTTACAATCCTAAAACTTTCTTTGTGTTATCAGATTTAAAATTTCAAATTATCAATGTGGCTCCAGACTGACTGACAACAAATTATTGATTTATTAATTATATTTATATATTTACTTACAGCAAATGAACACCTTTACCATAGCACTGGTTGTGGACTAACCCAAGAGCTTGGTGGTTCAGACACAGTGTTTCACTCCATACATAAATCTCACCATGAATATGCTGTAAAAGGCACAGGGGTGTTTATTGTTGCATTAGTGGGTCTTACCTGGGCCTGTTGTGTGATAGAATCACATGCTTGCAGTATTCAGTCCAGATGATCATGCAGTATGGCATATAGTCCCCTCTGACCTCACCCTGCAATTTCAAAACAGCACACATGACTCTTTGGTTTCAAAAACATCCATGCTTCTAAACCTTTTTGACTCCAAGGCCACAACAAAAATTAAAGCCTCTGTGACTTGTGCAGTTGTTTATGATTTACTAGATGCATGCTAAAACATTTCAGATATCAGGATAACTACACGCGTATATAAATAAATGTTATAAAAAATTCCAAGATTGTAATAATGCACATGACATTACCAGGTCTTCTTTTAGGCTTCTTCGTATATCCAGATGGTTCAAAGAAAAAAAAAGTTTCAGAGGGGGAGAGTAAAAAATAATTAACATGTTTTTTGTTGTTTTAGAACACTTTAATGTTTTTGTTTGTTTGCTTTCCCCTCCTAAAATAATTCATAGTCATCTTAATTTCTTTTATTCCAATAAAAGGTTTGTCAAGTTTGATTGAGGCCCCCTAGTTGGCCCCAGGCCTCCAAGTAGACAACCACTCATTTGAACTATAGGCTATATCTTTATGATGAATAAAAAAAAAATCACATAATTGCCAAGTTCTTACATGCATTTAAATGTTTGCTATGTAATTTCTATACTTTATTAAATACAAATGATTATTATTATTATTTTTTCTTAAATGTTACTGTTTTCATGTCTGATTTTTCATGCATTTTGTTCTATTGTTTGCATTTGTGCTTATATTATTGTGACATCTTACCCCACTATTGCCTAACGCCTATGTAGAAACTGACTGAGAAATATTCCCCTGTGTAATATTTGTTCTGATTTGACTGAACGTTTATTTAACACTCATCACAGTGTTCACCTGACACATTAAAATGTATTGCATTCAGTTTTAGCTGTTCTGTTTTTTTTTTGCTTCAAATAGACTCAATTTAAGGTTCTTATCTCTGTTTGTTCGTATCAAGTCCGCAGCACTAAGCTAAACAAGGCAGTCGAGGTCCCAACATGTCACCGAACTTCTCATCTCCGTGTATTTAGCGAGCACGGTCCACCATTGAACTCCTCCGAAACTCGGAGAGGGACACATTCTTCACTTTTAATTGAGTGTCAAGAGTGGTCCACAGATTAACTCGGCTCCCATCACACAGATAAAGCAACGCTTCATTATTTGTTATTGGTATTTACGGAGTGTCATCGCTCCCCACTGGCTGAAGGGATTAGAGTCCGAGAGCTGGCGGCTTAACGGGATGCTGAGAAGAACCCTTCCCAAAATACGACACGTCCACCCCTCGCAAAAACGATCACGGAGATTCTCCACCCCGATGACTTCCCTTTCAACAGCCTCTTAGGGAAAGAAAGTTGGGGAAAGTGTGTAGCTCAAAACGCGCGTCAAACGGAGCCGAAGGGAAGATGAGAAACGGTGAGAGGAGTTTCACGACAACACAAGAAAACACATTATTAATGTAGGACAGCAGTTTTGGTGAATGCATGGTTAAAAAGTAAAAATAGGCTATATAAAGACCCTTTAATGAATTTATAAATGAATGAATGAAACCAGATATTCTCAAAACTTTGATAAAATAGGCTAAATAAACAGTCAACAAACCTAATAATGTATTTTATTTTATTTCCTATAAGCCTACAATATTCACCTTTTTCCTGACTTAATAATGGGCGCCACCATTTGTAAATTCTATGGGTATAGCTTCCGGTTTCATCCGCCTCCGGCTACTTTTAGTTGTACAAAACTGTTCGTTTTGCTGTTTGGTATTGAAAATTCGTGGGTCTTATGTTATTTTAATGTATTATCTTTCTTATGGAGTGTATGTAGTGCATGCAGTTTTAGCGTTTACTGCACGTTGTGATTTACTTAGGTTTAATGTACCGGAAGCCTCACGAATACTTACTTCCGCGTTGAGGAAAAAGGTGGATAAATTGATCTATTTTTCCCACTTCTGTGTTTACACATTCGAGAATGCAGCCTCTACAAGGATTTCTTTTTTTTTATATATATAATTGGGCACCTAGAAATGACTGATTTCCACTTATCAAAAATATAGTTTTCAATGTCTATGGGGGCCCTACGGTTAAAATTGGTCTCTTTTTTTTATTTTATTTGTGTCAGTATTTTCAGAGAGGTATAAGCTATTTTTGCAGTCTCCCACTTGTTTCTCTCGTACAGATTTTCTCAGGTGCTTTTACGTACTTCTAAATTAACGCCAGTGCTCTCAAAACAAAATACACCCGGATCTGACCCACATCAAAAGAAAAGTGTTATGTGAAAAGAATGTACTTCATTATACAGTGAAACTGAACTGTTTACAGAAATTAAGAGTCTGTTTCAATCGCTATGTTAATTGTTTTGACAGCACCGACCTCAGTTTGGAGACTGGGACACTTAACATGCATGAAATGTCATTGAATTAAAACATTACAAATGAAAGAAAACAAGTGGAATCTGCAACAAAATGATGCTAGAGCTTCACTCTATTCACGTAATTGCAGAAGTTTATATAAATAATCCTCTGTATAACAGTTTATATCAATTATTTAATTAACTGAAAGCTAAGAAACTTCTTTTTGCGAATGTTT
>JAUYWG010010054.1:0-30132 GCA_034779775.1 Enteromius afrohamiltoni
TTGTGGATCTTTATCATTGTAGGATGGTTGTGTACACACACTCCCAACACACATTTCAGTCCAAACAGCTTGGAAAAAATGCATGTACCACCATAGGACCCCTTAAATATGTACATAAATGGCAGTAGTGATGGTATGCAAGTCCCAAACAAATATGCATGCATGGCATGAACAGTCGCAAACAAGAGTTTGTAAGTTCTCAACAAGATTTATCAAGTCTGCAGTGCACAAAGCCAAGTAAGACAAGTCGATATAGAATTAAATCACTGTAAGTTCTAGGGGAGACAATGCACACTTGTCAGTTTTTGATTTCATTAGTCATGTTGCAGTCTTTACTTGGTTAATCAGTCTCTTAATTTGCAATAATTTGGCAGCACACAGCAGTTCATCAGGAAAGGTCAGTGTGTTCATGATAAGGACGTCAACACTGTTACCATATTTTGGCTGTTTTAGCAGCTTAGTGTTCAGAAATGACGCACTGAAAGGAGAGATCTGCGTTGTGAAAGCACATCAAACTGTTATTTCAAAAGAGCAGCAAAATCCTGTATTGCATGTTATTCCCCCTTTAATAATCAGCGAATATCTTCACAATATGCTGCATTTATTTATAGACTTGCATTTTTTAAGTAGACTGCTCAGAATCAGAATAATTGGAGCTCTTGGTCAAGCAGTAAGAAAATGTACGGCACTCTGTTATTAGATCTGACAGCAGAGAGGCTTGATTAGATAGTTGCAGTGTAAGATAATCAAGAGTCAAATCACATACATTTTCATTTTTGGTGCTGTATGATCTCTCTCTCTCTGTACTTGCTTCCGCGACATGTTCTCGCTGGAAAGCATGTAATTACTGCTTGCCCCGGCTGATAAACAGCTTCTGAGCTGCACTCCACCTCGTGCAACAACACATGCAACATACTCCAGATCATACGGGTAATCATGTTGTTGAGTCTGATGGACGCAAGTGCAATTACAAGAGAGGCGGTCAGGTGGGCAAAATTAGAGCTGCCATGCTGCTGTTTGGTCGTGGAAGCAGTAATGAGTACTTAAAGCTGTTTCTGACTAGGGCTGTTTACTCAGAAAAAAACCTAAATCGTCTGATTAGAGCATTCAGGGCCAATAAATGTATCCTGTCTCTCTCTCTTTCTTTCTTTCCTAGGCCCTCTTCTGATCCTATACTGTATACTGGATTAAGTGAGAATGTACAGTGCTATTTTAAACTCTTTTTCCCAGTAGAGCTGTGAATAACTGGCGTGATTAAACAAGGTGATAAGCTTCCGTTTTTCTTCCTGAATGTCATTCCAGGTTTGCTTTATCGACCTCGCTCTAATTGGCAAACCATTTCCTTGTCGGGTTCAAAAATAATGAATTGATTTGGGCCTCTTTTCTTTGTTCGGCCTGCCAGTATGTGCCTGTATAGTTTCTTATTTTCCTATTTAATGAGCACATCAGATGCATTCTGTAGGCATATGTGTGTGTTTGTGTTCATATGGCAGTGGATGTAATCTTTAATTTATTGAAGTTTTCATTAATGATGCAGACTGAGCTTCAATTTGAGTTCTCCTCCCAAAGCGCAAAGTTCTCTATGCAAACACAAGGCCTAGATATAGTGTTTCAGGTTATTTGCACACTTTTTTATTTGTGTGTGTGTTTTTTGAGAATAGAAGAGAAATCACGAGCTTCATTGTTTTCATTTTGCTTTCATTTTTGGGGGGTTTATTCACAAAAAGGCAAGTGTATTAATATTGCAAATTTTATACACAGTTTTAAAAAGGGAATTGTGTAGGGGGAAAATTAAACCAAGAAAAAAATGTAAAAGTCTATTTTTTAAACCTTTCAAGGTATGTTTACTTTTCATTTGAATCCATTTTTAATTTAGAGTCAAATATGCAGTTACCTGTACAAACATTAACTGTACCCAAAAACGACCCCAAAAAACTTTTGTCAGTTTGCATCATTAAGCATTAATATCATTATAATTTAGTTCATTTATTCATTCATTCATTCTTTTAAAATGACTTATTTGTCGTCATTTGTTCTAATCATTTGTTCTCAAATCAGTTCACACAGGAAACACTGCATATTATGCCCAACATCTAACTTAAATTAATTTAAGATTTGCATATATTTTTCTAAATCTTGACGTGAACACAACATAATTTTCAGTTCTATAACAGTTTAAAAACTTTCAAAGCAACTAAACGAATCAAACTCCGTCAGACAGACAGAAACCTGTAGTATGAAAGCTTTCAGCTAGACAGAGAGATTGTGACAGAGTGGAAAAGGCAAAAAAAAAAAGATAGTTTCCAGGACAGGGATCTACTGCATGGCCAGGCACTCAGCCACATCTGACTTTGATTAATTACAACCTCTCCACCCCCCTCATCCTAGTACCTGACAGGAAAAATCCAGCCTTGTACAAGCACAGCAGACCAGGAAGCTCCACCACTTCACTTTCTCACACCGCACTCGTTTTCTCCCTCAGGATGTGCTTTTCAGAACACACTCACAGAGAGATACAGGGCTGCGCTCTTTTGTCCGTGAGGATGTGGAGCACTGCCCAAAACAGATCATGCTGCATTAATCAGAGCTGGAAAGTACACAGTTGCCTGGCGGCCCTTCCATCGGATTAGTCGTGCAAGGCTTTAAGCATTCGCATCGCAGGCCTTTTATCAGCCATAAGCGTCTAATTTATGAAGCGCTCCGGCCTTTGCCTTCAGTCAGCGTGAAACCACTAAAAGTGAGAAAGGACAGACCACGAGCCGCATCGTTTTATTTAATGCAGATCATTTTGCGGCATTAACTCCCGAAGAGCTTTTTGCAGCCACTGTGTGAGAGAAAGCAGCGCTAATGTAAGAACTTAAAGTCCATAATAGGGCTGGAATTAGCCCGTATTAGAGTTGCCGAATGAAGTTTCTGGACTTTTCGTTTGTCAAATACTTAGTCTACCTCTTTGTCTTTGGGTTCCTGTCCAGAGTGGACGATATGCAGGGTTTTAGAGGCGCGTGGGTGAGATTAGCCAGACGTGAAAGCATATCGTTAATCAGAGGTGGCCACGTCACTTTGATTTCCTGTCGTAAGGTTGGAGACATTTGTTTAAGGAAGACGGTCAAGTGTTAGTGAAGGACGTGTCTAAATTCACCCAGAGCGATGACTTCCTAATAAACTAATGCGGAACGAGAGAAAAAGGGTTTAGGGATGTTCTTGGTGGCTGTTAATTAATAACACGGCCTGCAATGGAAAGGTTAGGATTCAGTCCGATCCAAATATCAGGCGGATAAAAGCCACCATCTAGATTGTTGTTAATAAGACCTCAAACTACTGGAGAACTAAGCGCCGGTCGGCTTCCATTGAGCGATTTGTTCAAATATAAAATTGACCTTCAGCTAAGCTGTGGGCGCATTATTGTAATAGCTCAGCGAAGGAACGGCCACGCCGCGCTGGCATGCTGTGAATTTGTCCCCGTTCCTTAAGATCGCCTGAGATCCTGGGTGGGAAGAAATTAAAAAGCGACACAGAAACGGGGCTTGCCGTTCCACTCTCTGGGTGTTTAACCAAGCACAATTTGCAGCTTCAATGAGACAAAGCTTGTGATCAATGCATAATAGCTCCTTATTAACCTCAATTACCACAATTAAGCCCGACTGCCACTGGGCTGCTTTGATGACTTAATTAATCTGATTCAGTGAAGAGGCCACAGTGTGTCCCCCATAGTTCCAAGCCTTGACCGACCATGTGGCCCCTGTTAAAAGCACATCTGGTGGAACAAAACATCTCCTCGTTGGCAGACAAATGCCTCCACTCTGTGAATGAAAGGCAACCCTCTGCTCTGTGATGTTCGTAATGAATGGTACAAGCCCCTTGGCACAGTGCCTTATTGGGTGGCTTGGATAGCTGCCCAGTTTGTTCGTGGCTAATTGCTTAATTGATGCATTGTTTTTAGCGGCGATATGAATTGCTCTCATTTCGACAACAAAAGGCATTACACGCCATTAGCGAGTCACGGCTCTCTATGTGTGCTTATTGTAAAGATTTAAGGCGCCTTTTAAGATTTTGCGCATCAATGCGATTAGTAAACACCCTCTTGGAAGACGTCATGCTCTGTGGAGAATACGCCTGCGGCAGGATTGTTCAAAACTCGCAATTGAAGAATTGGCTTCTTTTCAATTCCATGTGAATTGAATTAGCCACAATACTTAGGAAGTTTAATTAGATTAAATCATGCTTTCTCAAAACTTTCAAACAAGTCTTTGTCAAACCGGCTTTCAAAGTTTTGCTTTTGTACTTCAAACTTTTGCACATTTTTGCTACCACAATTCAAATTTTAGAATTTGGAATTTTAGAAGGCATTCAATTCCATCGGTACACAACCATGGCCAGCCTCTGCTTCTGCCGACAACTTCTCCTGTGATTATTTTGCGAGCCAAAGTTGCATTTACTCCCCACACAGTGCGAACGCAAAAACACTGTTAGTATTTACAGTTCCCTCTTCACAGTTAAAGGAAATGAAATGGCATTTGACTCAATGTTGGAGCTGTTTAATTAGCAGGCTAAGGGTTAATAAGTTCCTCCTCCGGCGCTAGAGTGTCTCCTCAGGAGAGTTGACACTTCCATAATGCATTCCCTTTCCTGCTAGAGTGTAGCCCTTCCACCCCCTCCTCCGTCTCTACATATTCCCACTGAAGTCTGGGATAAAGAGCTGTTTTTCCCTCTCTCTCTGCTGCATGTTTGTCCCCAGACCCTCAGAGAGCATTCCGGAAAGCCGGCAGCCTCTGTGGAGTGTCTTCTACTGCCAGGGGAGCTCGTCGAACTCGCAGGGATGAAGAGAGCGCCGGCCACATGGAGACACACTGTTACTTATTCATCAGTTCGCAGTGCTCTGAGAGAGGAAACAAGGCCTGTGTGCTGTAAACACACCGCCGCACAACACAAAGACTGAAATAACAAGAGCTCAGCCCGGCATCCAAACTGACAGAGATGGGTGCCAAGCAGGTTGATATGGTGTGTATGTTTTGGAAGGAAAGAGACTGTGTGCAGACTCCCTTTATCATCTTTAGGTGCACCAGACTGTTGTGGGAGGAAATGTTGATGCATGTTGCATATACAACATGAAAAAGCCATCTCTCTTGTGACCAGACAAATGCCAGTTTTGAACAATTTAATATGAACTGATTGGGGCCAAACGTGCCGGGAACGTGCATAAGGGGCTCTGTTTTGGCGAGATTTGGGATTTCACGGGGTATAAAAATAGATAGTTGCCGCCCATTATCTCAACAAGACAGTGCCATACGTGCCTTTCCCCCGTGGTGCGAGACACCGGCATTTACATCAGCCTTGTGCGGCAGATAGGAAATTACCTGCTTTGTGATTTGCTTGTCTGCCGCGATTACAGCATTATCATAATGTTACGGTGGGAGAAGCGTACCTGCGAGGGCGTCTGGCCTTCTCTCCACCCCCTTCTCTCTCCAAGCAGAGGGGCGCAGGCCCCCTCCAGAGAGGAACCGAGGGCCCACACAGACGCGTGTCGTGCTGGGCAGGTGGAGGATGCGGTCGGAGGCGTCCCCCCGGGGAGCTGGCGGGTGCAGATGCTTGACAAAGCCCCCGTGTAGGCATTCTGATTCAATCAGTGCTTTCTGCTGCAGCAGCACACAGCGGCTCATCCTACTGTTACCACAGCAGCTGCTGCGGAGAAAGTCCGTCATAAGATTACAGTTGCAAAGAGGAAGAGTAGGTGGATTACATTAGGCATTTTTTTGTTGTTCTGTAAACACATCAAATCCTTTGTAACTTATACAGTAAGTCAATTAGATTGCTTGTTTATGTCATGAGGAAAGCTCATTTGTTTTGTGATGGACACTGCTGTACAGGTTCTAATTGCATAAGCGATACAGTTTTGAGTTTGTACAATGATCAAAGGTCATGATTTGTTGTGAAAATCATTACAGAGTGATGGATCTCTCCCAGTCTGTCTGTGTTAGGCTCTCAACTTAAAGTATCTTTTTATGTCTCTAACAACATACAGTGAAGTAATTGAAAAGCCACACTCTCATCTCATTCTTCAAGAGAGAATACACTGCTACGTGTCTGGTCATAAGGTCAAGTGGGCCAGAAAAGCAAGTTCTTGCCAAGTAACTGGACCATAATTTATCATAGTGCGTTCCCACCAGATGCGAGTTGCGTGAATAAATCGCACTATTTGCACATAATTGGACATTTGAACATTTTGAGTTTACTCACTTCATAAGTGCGGGAAATTCGCTTCACAAACGCGATTTGGCG
Organism: Enteromius afrohamiltoni; assembly: GCA_034779775.1. Lineage (NCBI taxonomy): Eukaryota > Metazoa > Chordata > Actinopteri > Cypriniformes > Cyprinidae > Enteromius > Enteromius afrohamiltoni. Next base: position 6,277 of record JAUYWG010010054.1, read on the forward strand.
TCATGGGAGGGGCTTCTGCCAGACGGTTCCAGTCTCTGTAGTGGTTACACTTGAGGTAAAATTCGTTTTTTGTATATCTAACAGGCAAACTTTGGTTTTTAGTATTTAGTATTTATTTCCTTTTTATTCCTGTTTCTATTAAAATATGAAGATGTATTGTAAAGCTCCTTCACATACAGCGACGATGATTTGTCCTCCATAGTTTAGTGGCGTGAATTTTCAACAAAGTTCAGATTTTTCAATTTAAGCCTTCCCGCGTGTTTCTGAAATAAATGTTTTTCTCCAATTTTTTTGTGAGTAAAATATCTCTGAAGTATATTCCCATTCATATTCACTATTTTGAGGACTCCAGGGTGATTATGAACATGAAAATAACCAGCCCTTGCTTCCTGTTTCAACGAAATATATATAGGAGCTCTGACCTGAACCCTGAGTGAGGTTAACTAAAGAGGAGAACCAACATGGAGCTGTAATCTGAAGGGTCTGGAGTGATTCTGGATGAAGGAATGGTCTCTTTTCTCTTATCAGGTGTTCTCCAAACTCTTCAGGCGTTACAGAAGAAAACGCAGAGCTGTTATCTGAAAAACATTTATTTTATCATGAGTTTTTCTCCCCATTTTCAGTTGTTTTACTTCAATGATAGGTTAAAATTAATTTATTTATCATTAATTATCTTTGGTAATTGCTAACAAATCACGTTTATTAGATATTAATGTACTAAAAGTAGGTGTAGTTACTATGGTACAATGTCAAAAACAGTGGTAATATTGTGTACGGGTAGACTGCTACAGGCCTTAGTTTTGTACAAGAGAGCTGTGAGCTGACTATCATCTGCTTTCGTCTTTTCATGCAGCCGGAGCAACACCCATTGCATTTGCGTGTGTTTAGCAAGCCGTCACAATCAATTAGCTAACAAGATGTTACAGGTTAAATTTAGTTGTGGATTTAGCGTTTAGAGCATCAGAGGGAAAATCTTATGAATAGTGAAATATTCATGATGTTTGTTTAAATGCTTGGCGCACAGCGTTAAACTGTTTTTAAATTCTAATAGGCTGCTTTGGAGTCCTCGCACTCGAGTTTTCTAGCGTTTAGCAGTGATAGGCGGGGAGTCTATGAAACATAAGCAAAGGCCTGCCAAGCCTGTTATGTTACACCTCTGAAGTGCAAATGAGCGTTTTTCTCCCCAACCAACACTAGATTATGTTTTTATGAAACGGCAACATTATCAGACGCGTGTTTATTTCATTTCAGATTAGCATAGCGCTACGAGTGAGCATGACAACATAAACAAAATAATGTTACTGCCGCCTTAGTGGATTTTGCTTTAGTTTTTCTCTCAAATATCTGTTTTTTTTCTCAAGAGTGCTCTGTTATTTATTGGTCGATGAGATTTGAAGCTTCAGAGAACGTTAAGTGTGTTCAAAAGTACAGGTAACTTGGCAGCTTCTATCTCGTTAAAGTTTACCTGCTTGTTTATATAGCAAGCGCATTTTGACCACAAGTTGAACATGTTTTTTGCACCCAAGAGGCCAAAAAATGTGCGTGGGTGTGTTTTTCTGAGTTAGTTTGGTGGTTGTTACGTTTCACCAAGGAGTCGTCTGTCTTTCTCTCTCCAACAGCCTCAGTGTGTGGTGTATTTCTTATTGAAGTAGCTCGAATCAGACTTTGATTAAAGGACGGGGAGCTCGTCGTCTTTCTGCCTGGGTGGTTGAAGCTGCAGCCTGGGGAAATTTGATTTGGATCTAACTGATGTGACTAGATTAAGATCATAATTAGTGGCGTGCGGGATGGCGCTGATAGCGGCTCGGTCCGGCACGGGAAGAGAAGAGGATTAAAACATTTCCAGAATGGCAGTCTGCGTGTGTGTGTGTTTGAGGGCGCTGTCAGTTGACAGGGCGGGCAGTCCGTGTGTCAGTAAGACAAGAGTGAGACTGCTAAACATTTCACATCATGTCAGAATGAATACCCGGCATCACGTGTAATGGGCGGGTTAGATTTAGGAACCTGCGCCTGACGCAGGCCCTGGCTGATTAGCGCAAAGGAGCTCAATTATGCGAGTAAGGCTTCATTTAGAAATAAAATGTTCTGTTGGCCCAAACTGTCACCCGAGTGGAATACATCATCCGGCCGATTGTGCCTTGCTTGGAATTGCTTCCTCGTCAGTGCAGTGCAGAATGAGAACGAGAGCAAAAAAACATTTCCTGTTTTCACTCTTGAGTGCATTATTAAGAAATTTGTGACGGTGGGATGCGGGTGATGTGGTAATGTCCTGTGACAAAAGCTAATATGATAGGTGGGGGGGGGGGGTTGTGATATTAGTGGGGGCCTTGTTAGGGCAGGCTGTTTTTTTTTCTCGGGCTGTGTTTTAGGAGAAAATAACTCCCCTCCGTGACATTTTTGACTGGAGCCCTCGGGGCGCTAGGGGGAATCGGACAGGGTAATTGCGCTAGGGTTTCTCCTTACTAAATTAACCTCTGCTTGGAAATTTATTAGCCTGCTGTTTTTGAAAATTATTTAAACTTGTGCTTTTTTTCTGATTCACAGCATTTGGTGTCAGACCTTTTTATTTTCCAATAGAGGGTTGATTATACCAGAGAGGATGTTTGGAAGAGAAGACGGTCTGGATAATTCATTGTGGACAGAGTTTGGCCCTGCAATGTTTTTAACTGCTCACCTCTGGAAATATACATAGTCTGGAGTAGCCATGACGACTGGGTTAAGTCAATACACGTTCTCGGGTCATTGGAGGCACAGCCACTACTCTGCATTAGGGTGATTCACGCTTTACGGGACGTCATCCAAAAAGAGAATGTCTTTTACATTGCTCTCTGGCAGCACTGTAAAGACATTACATCATGCTCCAATGCTAGCAATAAATGAAAAATTGCTTAATTTCTAATCTCGTGTGAGATATGGTCATGTTGTTTGAAGTTAATTCCCATTGTCGCAGAAGGAAACAAGACCAGACTAAATGACTGAATTTGATTTGACATTCAGATGTTAAGATTTAGGCTTTATAGGTACAATAGGGAAACAATTATATATATATATCTTTTTTCCTGAGTTTTTCTCCATACCTGCCAGTGGATTGTGAATTGATCATTGGTTCATTCTTTTCTTTTTTTGGTAGTGTGTTTGATTTGATTCCCGTATAATACTTACAGCTAGTGTGGGTTATAACATGATGTATTATATATTTCAGTGCCTAATAAAGTTACTGACTAACTGTCACCAAAGCCCATAGTCACATTTAGGACGTGGCCATCGTTAACCACTAGTCCATAACAGACATTGTTTGATCAGATTTTCAATAAATACATTTTATGCATTGTTGGAGTCGTCATTGTTTCATAATAGTCTTTGCAGAAGATGCCCTGCTGTTGATGCTCCTCCACCGGCCACATACGGTCAGAGCGATTGCTTTTTATGGCACATTAAAAACGATCATGTGAAAATCCAATGTGGCGAATGCTAACACTTAAAAAGGATATTAAGTCATCCTGAGCCATTAGTTCCCTGAACCCGAGCTCACTAAACTTCCCAGACAACCCTTTAAATATGGGTTAGATAAATGATACAATCTCTCAAGCTCTTCCGCTCTCCCCTCCTCGAGCATATTAAACCAGAATAGGTGGACTAATGATGAGGTGTCCGTTTTGATGGTTCCGTTGCTGAAATATGTTGGCTGGCCATTGAAGCGAGACGCTTTGAATAAACATCAATCTCAGGCTCCCTCTAAGTCGAAGACAATTGTCCAGACCGTGCAGTGGAGACGGCCGACAGGAAACTGACAAGTAGCCGGGGAAACGGTCAGCCGATCATGATTTACATGCTATCTGGCATTTTGGCCGACTGACGGAGAAAACTATCACTCAGCTCTATTTGACTTTTTCCCTCTGACAGGCCCTGAAGTCATCCTTGTGTGTCTATATGTAAAGCGCTACTTTTTCTTTCCACTTGCGTTCTTCCTTCTCCTGTTCCTGCGGTCATTTGCTTTCAGGGCTGACCATCTCGACGTAGCGATGCCAATTTGGCGCGTTGGCCATGACAAGGAGAGAGATGTAGCATGTTGTCTGGTTCCGGCCGATAAAGCAAGGGGGTTGTTGTCTGTGCCCCAGATACCCACCAACACATCAATGAGCAAACCCTCCCCTTCTGCACAAAGAAAAAAACCTATATAGTACCCCACATTTGACGCCAATTTGTTAATAAGCTTGCAGGCTCATAATGAAGAGCTGATATTAAAACGGAAGTGTGTAGTACCACACTGACCTTTCAACGGGAGAATAACGGCTCCTCATAATCAGCTCTGTTGAGTAAGCAACCTAGAAGGCAAGGTTATAGTCTGGGAAAAATAAAAGGCTGTCCTGAATGCGATTTCACAAGTCAATAAACTTCCCGGGCGTGCGTGTGTGTGGCCGCTTCGGTTATGCTGATGTGCAGGTTTTTAAAGAGTCAGGACAGCGGGATCCCTCCAGACATTTGTAACGCATCAGATAGGAATGCATCAATCTCTTCCTCCAAAGTGCCCCGAATTTAACACGGCCAGAGGCAACGCGGGAAAGGAGAGCAGTTAAATGTTCTTTATTTATCTCCCTCGGAATTCTCTCGGTAGGCTGGAGGGGTGAAATTGATATGGATGCGTTCCAGGGTTTTTATTTCGCGTCGTGCTGTGACATTGCAGTGTCTTGTTTTGTATCCACTTATTTATTTATTATCTGTTTTCCCTGCCACTTTCATTTGCAGCACCGTTACCAGTTTTGTGTCGCTGTAAAATGAATTTCCATGCATTGCCTTGAACACAAACCCAATAACCGGAATGATATTTCACGGGAATGTGGTGCAATGACACTGTAAATGAAATGTTAATATGAGAATATAGTGTAGGCTCTGGTAGAAGAGGGGGAAAAAACTTGTCTGACAGTCCGTGTGAGTGTGTGAGAGAGAAAGTCAAGAGTTTTCTGTTGGAGCGTAACAAGCTTTCCCAAACAGTGGCACATGTTTTTTTTGTGTGGTTTTTTTTTCCTGCAGTCCTGCTGTAACTGCATCGTCAAGTGCATCTTCCTCTGCTTCTTTGCCTTCCTCCACGCATCGCAAACTTCTGCTGACACCAGCAGAGAAACATCTTCTTCCACCCCTTAACAATTTAAACCACTGGTCCATCACTCTCGTCAATCCTTGTGTTTTGAATTTTTTCCTCACTGCAAGTTGATAGTTGTCCGCTGCATGAGACTTCAGACTGAGCAGCTCAGAGTTCAAGAAAAATAGTGGGTTCAGCTTATTTTACTCAGACCTGGGACAAGCCGACTAGTTGACGGTGTGAGTTACTTTCATTAGTTAAAGATATGTTCCTGATTCAGGGATTCAGTTAAACTCTATCATGAGCATTGAATAAATGTTAAAGTAGAGATTTTTTTTTAAGTCTGTAGCTCAAAAATGTAAGCTTTAATGAAACTATATTGCTGTTTCAATTCATTTAAATGTAAGTTTATTTAAATAGAAAATAATTGCAAAGCAGCTTTACTGGAAATTAAGTGTCTACAACATGTTTATTTTTTGTAGAAACTTAATATATTTAACTTATAGCAAAATTTGTCGTTGAAGTTTTGGCATTCAAGTAAAAAGGATTTGTTCACCCCCATCTAAAAAATAATAGTTTGCGTTTAATCAGAAATGACTGCAGTACAAAGATGAAATGCATTATGTGAATGCTTGGCTAAAGACATGTCTTTAATCGAGATTTGAACAAAGAGATTGTGTCTGAACCCCTAACATTATCAGGAAGGCTGTTCCAGAGTTTAGGGGCAAAATGTGAAAAAGCTTTACCTCCTTTGGTGAACTTTGCTATTCTACTGTAGGTACTTAGGATTTTGTAAATGTTACCTCCATCCTAAACACAGTTTCTTATGGATAATTTTTTTACTATGATGATCAATATTGTACTATAAATGCTGTTGTTAGAGTACAGTAACTTGGAACATTCTTTTAAAACCCCCCACCAGTGAACAGCTTGCGTTGCAAATGACAGTGATTTTTGCATCACTCTTCGGTTTTCTCTTACTGTGCGTGTTTCTTTGTGCACACACAGAGGAAACAGACAAGGGATTATCAATCTTCATTTTGTAATTCATGAAGGCCCGCTTGTCAGGTATCCAGCGGTGACTGAAACAACTCATTCTAGCGTGCTGTGGTTGAAACCCGAGGGAACGGCAGCCTCCTGTATCTCTCCTCCACCTTACCGCTGTCAGCTCGACGCTCACCGCTCGGGATTAACCCCTCTGTTCCTCACACATGTGCGCGGGCTCCAGTGCGGCCACGCTCATTAAGACAGAGGGCAGACTGCCACTGCCTCAACAAACGGGAAAACAAGTGCCGCCAGTCCAGCTCTGCGGAACCACGTCCCCACTGGCGGGAGCCTCTCCATGGGCCTCTCCGCGAGCCCAGGACACTCAAACACGGTTAATTATTCAAGCACTGACGCAAACTCACCTGAGACGCGATCAAAGAAACATTTAGCTTGCACACTTTTGCTTGTTGAACACTTTCTCTCAATATCAGCTTTTCATCATATAATTATGACATCATAATTATATCATTTATATTTTCTTTTTTGACCTTTGTCACTTTAGACAGATGAAACAACATCAGAAAAGATGCTCATGGTGTTGCAAAATAACCACTAAGCCACAGCTCATTAACATCAATTATTATATTTAATGTTATACCAGAGTATAATCACACATTCTTCATCTCCAGTGGACTTGAAGCAGTTTTAGTCACATCGTCTTTTAAACTTTAGTGAGGACCACTAATGTAATTTGAAAGAACACATTTAATTTCCGCCTTTTCATTTTTGCACTCTTTTAAGGGGGGATGTGGGTGATCAGAAGCAGTTTTAAACTAGTTTACATCATCAAAAGTTCACTTACTGTGGATTTCACCATCAAGGTGGAGAGCAAACTTAATTACCCAGCCAGCGAGGGTGTAGCCGAGGTCCGCTCTTAATAAATCTATCATTAATATTCCGAAGTGCATAAATCTGCAAATTTGAAAATCACTTTGATCGCATCTCACTCTTGCTCTCTCCATTTGCAGTTTTTTCGTGCTTCTTTTTTCCCCTCTTTCCTCTTCTCTCAAACCATTAAAGATTGAAATGTACTTTTTGAGAAGCGGGCCCAAGAAAGAGCGGGTTCGGTTCATTTCAGAGGAGTTAGTTTGTGACCTTTTTGCCTGTGAATAATTCACTCTCTTAAGAAGCTCAGTGGGCCTCCTCCCTGAGCTTTGATTGGGGAAAATGTGCTGATTTGCAAGCAATAGCCCCGAGCACCCACCCTAGAGCAGCCTTTAGGCTTTGGGGGCCTCGTCCTGCTCCCCCATCTCCAATTCCCATCCCGATCAACTGGTCAGCAACCCTAAAGTCCGGCCTGAGAAGGCTAACTACAGTCCTTTTAGGATTAGCATAGAGTGGTGAAACTCTTAAGTGTGGTTGCTTTCAAAACCCCCCCCAGGATCGTGGGCAGATCTAGGAGCTGATCCTCTGAGAGACGGCCACTGATGGCTCTTCTGCGCTGGCCGAGAACCTCAGGCTGCAATTTGTCGCTTGACCTGCCAGGGGCCTTGAGAAAATCCTCACTGGAGGAGAAGAGCGGGTTTCTGCTCCTGCCGGCTCTAAACCATAGAGCCAGTGTCATGTTTTTATCCCAGTATTTATGCATGTGGAAAACTTGACCGCCACAAGCGTTTGAAGAAAACTGGCAGCACACCCACGAGTGTGTTTAGGTGCTGTGTTTGTCTCAGTTTTAGACTGAGGGGTTGCTAAAGGATACAGGCACTCTTTCATGCTCCATGCCTCTTTTCTTCTGTTCAGGGTTATTATTATGATCTAAAACCTAAAATGTAAGACAAAGATTGTTTTTGAAAACACTTTTGTAGGATTTAAACATCAAAGCATTTCTTAAAACTTTTCCTCACTTATAAAAATCACTGTGCATCTTAGCTGTACAAGCAGCCAAGAAATTGGATTAATACACTGTTTCTTTGCAAAAAGACACAATTACCGTAGTTTTTCTTATATCAGATTTTTGTCTTGCAATGTTCTGTTTGCTAAGGTTTAACTATTACTAATTACCAATGTAATTATATTAATTAATAAATATTTTCAGGGTAATTTCTAACCTTTTTTTTTAGACATATAAATAGATATATAAAAATAAATCCTGCACCATTCTTCGGCCAATACATTAAACTAATAATATTGTTTCCTTTGATTGTAATTATTTTGAAAATTCGAATATATAAATCAATAAATGTTTGCATTTGTTACCTCTGAGGGTTTGCTTGTATCAAATGTAAATCCAAACTCTTTCAATGTTCTTTACATCAAAGTTTCTTAACTATTACTAATTATTAATAATTGCTAATATAATTCTGTTAATGATGTAAGTATACCATAGGAATAGTAATCTAGTATGTATTTTTAATTTACCATTTGTGACCCTGGAAAACAAAATCAGTCTTAAGTCAGTAGGGTATTTTTGTTGCAAAACCTCTTTTTTTGTAAATGCACTTCATTTGGACAACCTAAGGCAATTTTCTCATTTTTATATTTTTCAAATAGTTGTATCTTGGTCAAATAGTGTCTGATCCTGAAGCTTATTTATTCAGCTTTCAGATGATGTATAAGTCTCAATGTCTAAAAATCGACAGTTAAGTAAAATGTTATTTTTTTTTCTAGCCATATAAACATATCCTGTGCCATTTTTTATGTCAGATACTTCGGAATAATAAATGAATACACCAAATCAATAACTAAATCATAAATAACAAAACAAAAAAAACAACAAAACAAACTGAAATCATATCAGAAGCACAAAAACACATAACATATGTGATGTTTTGAAATGTGTTGAAAAGTAAAATGTAAAGTGAGTGAGAATGCAAAACAATAATAACTGTTTTCTGCTTGACATCCATTTGGTGCCGTCTATGGAGTGACTTGAAACTGCCTCATTGCTGCTGCGTCACAGTGGCATGACAAAACATGTTTTCTTCTTTCTTTCCACAGCCTCACCAAAAATAACCATCCATCCAAACCACCATAAGTAACTGGACTTCCAGCCAAGGGCATTAGCATGGGAACATCTCATTTCTGACTCTAGATTCAGCTGGCTTTGGAGTTGCATGCACATGATGACTTGCAGATCAGATGGCTTGCGTTAGTTAGAAGGTAAGAGCAAGAACAAATACACACACACGAGACGCCTCAGTCAAAGAGTCAGGCCTGTTCAAATCTCACCGCTCGAATCTAAATACCACCTGTCCGTCTTTCTTGTGAACATCAGCACTTTTCACATCAAAATTAATTTTTGGTTGGATGTGGCTCCTCCGCTCTGCTTTGTTTGCCCGGAGTCTTTGCATCTTCAGAAAGATGGGAACAGGAGGATAAAAGACACTTTTATAATCAACATTTTGTCCTTAAGCAGTCTTTTTCTTCTCAAACGAGTTTTCATTATTTATAAGTGCTCCGGAGGTGTAACTGGGCTGGGATTTCACGCAAAGGTTTGATAGGAGTTAGATGAAGCTTACAGAATTGATTTGAGGAGCGTGGAAATTATTATCTGCTCCGCACATTGCACCGTTAACACATTTCGCCTTGTATCCCAAGAAAAAAGTTGAAATCTCAGCGTGTGGACGTGTGCGTTCAGCTGTGCCTTTGTGTGCGAGTGAGAACACAAGTGTCCACTTGAACACCGTGTGACTTCAAAGATGAAATGAAGTGCTCAGAAACTAGAATTGAGATGAATTTTGTGCTTGAAGAGGTATTCAAATATCAAAGAAATCATCTAATTTGTGTCTCTCATGCATCCGTCCAAGTTTCATTCCCTCTCATCCAGCATCTTCCACAAAGCTTTTTAGCTATTGAAAAGAGGATAAAATCAGGCGTAGTTTTTAAGGAAACTCCATCTAAATGCATACACATTTCTCTTTTTCAATATGATAAATATTTCAGTACTAAGAAAGCAAACTGATTCCAAAGTGAAAAATTGGGATTCAGTGATTCTAGCTTTAAAGTAACTTCTCCCTTCTATCTCTGTCCTTTTCTTTTTCCATCTCTCTCTATCAGTCCTATGTGTCGTTGGTGGTTTCTTCCAAGAATGTTAATGGCGAATAAAAAATGACAAGAATGACTTAGACATACGTGTCAGGAAAAGAGGTCATCTCTTGGCGGTGGGATGTTAATTCTCCTCTATTAATGAAATTTATCCTCTTCACTGTCTAGTCGCTTCAAAAGCAGGGTCCCTCAAAAAAAAAAATGTAAGAGGGAGAAATAAAGGGAGAGGGGCTAAAAGACTTTTTTTTTTTTTTCTTTTTTTCTTTTTTGAGGCCACCAGGGGCAGGGCAAAAGGAAGAGACTGACAATCGTCAGGTGATTAAGAGGACTTGGAGGCTAGGTAGACCTACAAAATGAATAACCGTGGACCCAAAACCACGCCATAAGGCTCAATGGTTTGTGATTTGCAAGTTGATAAGACAAGAAGATTAATAATGCTGCATGATAATGGTTGCTGGCGACTCAGCTGGGGAGATGGTAATGATGTGATCCTGCTGTAGGAGCAGTTCAGCATGCCGCAGCGGTGAATAGACGGCAAAAAAAAAAAAAAAAACGCCAGGAAAAAAACCCACTCATCCCAATTGGCCCTCAGGATATGGAGAGTTTGAAAAATGAGAATACAGTTATCATTTTAATTAGATATAAAGTTTTTTTTCATATAAATTTGCTGAAATGAGGACTTCAAAGAATGCATTTTGCAGCGTTCAGCCCACTGTAATTCCTGAGTGACAGTTTTGGTAATTTGTGAGGTGTCCTCCCCCCCCACGTTTGAATCAAACTTTTCCTTCAGGCGATTTAAAGAGGGCATTAGAAATGAAAATCAGGCAGGTGTGTGTGTGCTTTCGGCAAGGATGGGAAAACTAAAATCTCAGCTGTAGACGCATTCGATCTGATGTGTATAGTAAAACTTATAGCTAGTCTTTTTTTTGCTTAATAAGCAGGGATAGATATGGATTGATTTAGTGATACTTTAGCAATTCAAATGTATTTATATTTTATTTTATTTTGATTGTAACTGATCTGCTGCAAAACATCAAACATCGCTATTGATTGTTATCTTAATTTTGGGACGGATGGATCAATAAATAAATAAAGCTTTATTTATTTATTTTACTTAATGGTGTTGCTTTAATCCACAGGGACCCAAACATTACTATTATTATTATTTCTAACATTATTCGTTTGTTTGCATCACTGATCACCCTTTAAAGTGCCTGAAAATTCATATCTAGATGCCGTGCAGTGCTGTCTCTTTGACCTTTAACCTTTAGTTTAGCATGATCTCAAAGTGATCATGAACCCAGAATATTGCTGATGTGTTTGCATTCGACTGTCTGTTGTTTTGTTGTGTCACATGACAGCGGTGGTGTCAGGCGACACCGATGTGTTGATAAACCACTTAGTGTCTTCAAGCAAACAAATTAAACGTGAAAAACAAGTCGTAATAAGTTTGTTCACAGGATCTCCGAGTGCCGACATGTGATACGGCATGTGTTGAAACTCCACGTTGGTACGTGTGAAACGAGGGTGAGAGTTTGTTTGTGTGTGTGCTTGGAACGAGAAGTGTGCTGGAGACTCACGCCGAGTGCATATATCTTCTTAGATACTCTGATACCTCTCCCATTTACAAAACAAAGTACGTGGCTTTTGCCAACAGTGACGGGTTCATTTAAAACAATTCAAACAAATGAAATCTCATTTTTCCTTTCTTTTTTCACACCATGGCTGACACACAATCCCTCCATTTATATTTTAATTTGAGGCACTCTAGTTAATTATTGCATCTGGGTTGTAATGACGAACTCCACATTTGCATAGGTCACAATTAAATGAATGAATTTTCTGGAAATATTCTACCATTGAAGTGTCAACTTTGCTAGAGGTCACAGTAGCTACGAATGCTCCCCCTATGCCCCGTAATGAGTTAATAACTGCTATTAAACTCTAATTAAAAGGCCAGTGCTGGGTGAGTGAAACAGTTAATAGAGCAATATCTCAGATGTTTCTCTTAATGCATAGCCAAAGCAGAGATTGCCTATTCAAATTAAACCTAGCAGGGTTATTGTCTGCGAGCCGGGCCGCATTCTGACACTTTAATTACGACGGGGGAGGAAGTTGCATTTTTCACCACGACACTTTGCCTCGGCGTGACTTCGTATTGTTGGCGTCGCAGGAAGTGATACCTTACGTAAGTTATTATACGTGTCAAGCGGGTGTTTAAGAGCGCCAGCCTATAATGGAGCTCTCGCTCAGTGTGTATCTGTGTATCGGGCCGCTGTGTTAACATACTGCGTCGGTCACGCTTGCCGCAGTGGATATTTGTCCTGCGGTGGGATTGACATCTATTTGAGCATGGTGGGCTGTCAGTTTGACACAAAGCGAATGAGGCATATTAGACGCGTGCACGCTTTCCTCCGGTTTACGGCCTTTAAGTGGCACGCTGATGCACTGATAGCTACCAGTAAGCAACGATAAGTGCCGAGAAAAGTGACAGTGTCAATAGTCATAATCTCGACCGCCAGGAAATTATGAAACACACGTAGTGTATCTGCTAAACATGCCCCTCAATATCCACTAATAAAATGAAGAGGAAAATTTCTTTGAAGAAGCAGCAAGGGGAAAAAAAGAAACAATCAATAAGCCATCGGATGATAAATATGAAATTGGCGTGTAGAGTGAATATATTTGCTCCTGCGTAGACGGCCGTCTGATCGGTATGAAGAGGGCTAAGAAGCCTATTTGTATGTAAATGTGGGATTGATTATATTTATTTGTAGGCCCATGGTGGAGATGCGCTAGAGGGACGGATCGGCTCCCGGCTCTACCTGCAGGGCTGTGTGTTGAGGGGAAAAAAACACTGATACAGCACTTCAATTAGCCTTTCGCTGTCAAAGCTGTGGTTTAGTGGTTAGCACAGAGGGTATATGGGACGTGCTGAGCTGTAGCGCTCAACTGGGAAATGCAGGTTTAAATCTGGCTATTGTCTATATATAAATAATATAATGACAGTACATGAAATTGGCCCTTCATTTTAATAGGAAAACTGACATCCTGCAGTTTGATGTGCTATATTCCATCTAAAACTATTTTAAAAGGCATCTTGCTAATTAATATTAGTATGATGAGACATCTCATTAATTGATACTTTAGTCTGAATTGTAGATGCATTCATAATAACTTGTCACACTGAAAGACCATTTAAAAGAAACTTGTAAAGCCCAAAATTGTTAAAAAAAAAAAAAAAACTGATTGAAATCAGAAACTAAGTAAATTTCACAGTTAATTATAAAGTAATGGCAAGTAACACACTGTATTAAACTAAATTTTTATGTATAAAGACTGAATTGTATATTTCATTTTATTATTATTTTTCATGCAGCACATGACCTTTATTTATTTATACATATCACATCCATGGACACCGTCAGGGTATGTTATGTGTCATCTATATAGAGAATAATAATAATTATTATTATTATTATCAATGTTGTTGTTGTTCTTATTGTTATTGTTGGTAATATCATCATTAATACTTTTGATAATTGTTATATTATATAAATAGTGAATTATTATTATTACATATTAAATAATATTTTGATTTTTTATAATTCTGTTTATTATTTAGTCATTTTTATTTTGATTCAAATTAATTTCATAGACAGCATCACATAATGTACATAAATGACATGCGTCTTAATACATCCTTTTCAGTATTATGAAGAATAACAATAATTCCCGGTTTCAGCAGTCATGTGATCCATCCGGGTCTGGTTTGACCTCACTCCAGAATGCCGGTAGTTTTTACCTCTCAGTGTCAGTGCAGAGCCGGCAGCCCAGGGTAAGCTCACTATTCCAGCTCTCCAGAACATTCTAATTACCAGTCCACCCTCATTATGTTTGCCATGTCATTTTGTGCGGACGAACTGAGGAAGGGAGGGAGGGAAGGAGGGAGGAGAGACAGAAAGAAGCGGAGAGACTGCGAGCGGTTTGGACCAATTTTGTAATTTCTTAATCACTTTTTTGGCAACCTTTGCATGTGTCTGGATTAGTACCATAAATTGAATATTGCTTTGGTTTTCTCCTAAATAGGCTATCATGCTATTGCCGTGGCGCTTAGCGAAATCTATTATTGTAATTTGCATAGTCCTTTTTAGTGCAAAGATCCTACAAAGGCTAGAAGAACAAAGAGCTCATGAAGGAGAAAATAGGACAGGAATGATCCGGCTCTTGCCTCAAATGTGACGTCAGCCCCCTAATGAAATCCTTTGACTGAGACCATAGCAAATGGTGAAATTCATATCTGACACTTAATGGTTTGCATAGAAATTAGAAAGCTCCCGTGCTTGATGTGCCTGATTAATTTACACCACTTTTGTTATGTTGGCAGCGCCTGGTGGGATTTTATTTTTAATAATTGCAATAATAATAATAATATTACAAAAAAAATTAAATGTGATTTAAAAAAGGGATTATATAAAATGCCTAATTGCCAAAAAAGAAAAAAAGCAGCTAGGACGTAGCATGTGTGCCTTTTGGGAGAGCTGGCCACTTGATTTCCTATGAAAATTAATCGGCTATCAAACAATCTTCGTCTGCCGAGGATGATTATAAAGCCAGAAGAGAGAGTGAGAGAGATGGAGAGAGAGAGAGAGAGAGAGAGAATGCCCTTTGTGTAGGTGAAATGTGTCGGAGACTGTCATCGTAATATACCTCAGTGAAATGAAGGTTAATTCTGATGTACAGCCTGCATGGCAGTCATTATCAGCGAATCATGAAAATAAATTAAGCCACTGAAATAGATACGTCCTCCTCGCGCACACAGCGGGGATCCTGTGAGCGATGGACGGATGAACTTTACAGATTATTATTGGAAAATACTGCCGAATTCAATTAATGCACCTAAAAGACACCTTTATAGAGGGCAGCCATAATTTAAATGACAGCGGGTGTAATTTTGCTTGTTATAAGTCAAATTTGCACAGTTTCATGTTCCACATATTTCATTTTTCCCACGTTTTCCTTCCTTTTTTTGCTCTTCGTTCCTGGAAAAGTGTGATCTCTTTGCGGTTCTGTCTTAACGGAGACGTCTACAGCATTTACAAAATAAAATCCTCTGAATTTATGCCTGGGTCCGCTCTGTAATCCCTTACGGCAGACTCCGCACATCCTCTCTCCCTTCCCAGCCCCGTTCCAAATGAACTCGTACGTCGGATGTATGCAGATCGCCTGCCTTCTCGCCTCTCGTCGAGGGCCTGCCGATAGGGCTAAACGGTTGACCTCTGACCTCGTGACAACGGGAGGGTGAGATCGGGAAGCCTGGGTGTTAATCCACGCAGTCATCTGACAAGTGCCGAGGAAAGGCTGGGAGTCCGTATCAGCCTGACCCCGACGCACGGCACCTTTATCTGTTAATCTACAGCTCTCTTTAACAGCTTGCTGAATTAACACCCAGGCAGGGCAAGAGGGCTTCCGATTAACACACATCAGCCCCTCTGCGCCGAGCACAAAAGAAATGCTACCGCGTCTTCCTGCTTGTGTATGTAAGACGTCGTACCGCCCGCCCTCCCGAAGAGCCGCTCTCTTTCTTGGTGTTCAGGAAGTTAGGGAAAGTTGTGTTCATGTCCTTTGAACATCATGATGGCAGAATGTTAAAATGGGTTAGTGTGACAAACAGCTGCCTGTGTTAATCTGGTCTTTTTGGGTCCATGTGTGCTAAATATAAGATATAGAAAGATGTTTTTATGTATATGTTAAATGTGCTTATATGTAGATTGTGGTTAATTAAATGTTATCAAAATAAATGGTTTTCAAGGGGCTTTGTTTAAGGATTTTAGGTTAAGTTGCGACATAACAACCCAGTACTAAAATCGCCTGCCATAAAAGTACATATTAAAATTGATTAATATTACAGTATATTGAACTCAAAACAAATTTTTGTTGCACAACAACAACTCATATGTAAGATATTGATTTATTATATGTATTAATGGATGGTGTAATATAATATTGACTTGTTATATGTTAATTGCATACTCTTGTGCATGTGAAATTTGACTTATTATTAAAATTAAATGTGAGATATATATTTATCACTTTATCAATTGTTAAATATATATTTAACTTAATTTAACCAGCACCTGACAAGTTTAGTATATTTATAATGCATGACAAATTTATTTCCATTATTAAAATGAATAAAATTATACATTCTGTTTAAATTAAACAATCAAAATGTATTTAATATATTAAAAAATATTTAAATTAGTAAAAAATATAGTAATAATTATCAATTAATAATTATTTATAATTATTATTATAATAATTGTACAATTTTGCAAAAGATAGAACATGTTTAAAATATTATCAAATATTATTTTATTCCCTTTTTTGAAGACTATAAAGGTTTTTGTAAAAGTAGATAATGGCTTTACAGTTTCTGCTAATGAAATATAGTTGCAGCATCTGTATGGATATTGAACTCATCTTTGGGTTGTGGAGTTGGACGTGGATGATCATTCATTGCAGCAGATAGTAAAATCAATAGGTATATTGTGTGTGAGTGTGTGTGGGGCAACGATATCTTTAGTACAACAGACTGTGTTCTTTCTGGAGAGGCGCAGCAAGAGTAAAATGTGAGGGAGTGGGGCCACCTTTTGACGACAAGAACGCACAGACAGCTGCTTTTCCCCCGCACACACATCCCTTCGCTTTCTCTCTCACACACACACACACACACACACACTCAGGCAGGGCCCTTAGACAAAGCAGGGACGGCTAATTCCAATGAGAGCCAAATCAATCAGCTTTTTTTAATCACAGCACTACTTTTATAGTCTGGCAGTAATGATGAAATCCTATATAGGGTGATCCCCTAAGATACACACTCTCTCTCTCTCACACACACTCACACACACCCAGTCAGTTTCAGTACTCCAGACACTTACTGTGATGATTTTCATTTTTCAATTACATTATCTAGTCAGCCAATCAATCGTCGGGCTTATCAATAATTAATGCTTCAATGACTATTAAAACTCCTAAATAAAACTGCAACATGGCCTCTGACAACATTTAATGATTTTAGCTCTGTGACATATTGCTGAAGCAAAATAATCTCCATATTTATTTTTAAATTGATAATTTCAGTGATTCATTACATGTGGAATGAGACAAACTGCATATCTTTATTTAAATGATGAATATAATACACGGCAGATGATTATTAGCCCTCGCCGCGCACACAACACACAAACAGCCATGTTATCCTGTCTAGGCTGAACAGATTGAGCTGCTGGTAATAGAAAATGTTTTTTTCGCCACAGGCTCAGCTCCACTCAGAGGGGTGTTAACGCGTGCGGTTATGGGTCGGTGTTTCGGTCTGATACTCTCGCCTGTTGCTGCCGTCTCTCGCCGAGCGTGGATTTGTTCGTGATCCAGCTCAACAGCCAGAAACAACTGTTTATAAACAGCTTTGGAGCCCGCAGGCCTTGAACTAACCCGACCTCACAGCAGATGCAGCTTTGATCCGGCTAATCGGAGGGCCGAACGCTCCCTCTCACTGTATATGAGGGTGTGTGATGTCTGTTTATCGCTTTGGCAGGATGGCAGTCATCGGTAGACAAGATTATACTAATTACATTTTAGTTTTCTGGAGCTACAGAGGTTGCATGTAGCATGTAGGGGAGATTAGCTATATCATTTTAAAGGCAGATTTTACTTATAAAAAGTTAAGATGGTCAATAAGGAAAAACTGCTTCATTTTATCTGCATATATTCATTTATGCATTTGGAAAATCTTTTATCCAGATGAATCAGCTTTTTGATTTTTACGCTAAATATGTATCTGTACTGTGTAGTATATATATATATATATATATATATATATATATACACACACAAAGTATATATTTAGAAAATATTTACATGTATATACATTTATATGTTTATATTCTTATACTTTACATGTAATATATAAATGCATAGATGCATGTGTTGGTATTTATATATACATAAATATACAAAGCACACACACATGCAGTAGATTATGAAAAACAAAAACTTTTATTTTAATCAATCGTTTGACAGCACTGCTAAAAAGTATTTTACAATAAAGACATTATACATTTAATCTCATATAGCAGATTTTTGGTAAAACAGTTTCTAAATAGCTATTTAGACATTAGTTTATATTGTCCTAAATCCTGCATGACATGAATAAGCACATGAACTCATTTTGATGAAGGATTGTCCAAAGTCACCAAATTTTTCTTTAAAATAACATGCACTTATGATTTGATCACCATAAGACCAGGAACGTGCGTCAAGAAAGTTTTGATTTCATGTTGACTTTAAAGTAAAAAACTCTGTCAGAATCATATATATACGTCTGACGCTTGCAGATGTTGGATGTGGTGTGTCGTCTGAGGGAGGGAGGGAGAAAGGCAGGAACATCTGTCAGCACTCAGGCCGGTGTGATGAGGAGTAGTGCTGGTATGTAGCCGCCCAGCGCAGAAATCAGCAGGGCCGGTGAACTTGGCACAGCTATGTTGTTTATTTGGCCTGACCCAGCGTTCGCCGCGAGGCTACGGCAGCCGCTCACTGAAAGAAGCTTTTGTCCTGAAGCAAGAAATCTGTTACAAATATTTACTGTGGGGGGAATGCAAAGGCCTGGCCCTGGGCCAGCCAGACTGCGGCTATAAAATTCACTGCACATTCTTGAATTAGTCGTCCTTTCAAACTGAGCAAAATTTATACCCTCCCTTTATTAATGAGATCACGCTGTCAAAGATTATTGGCCATTTATGCTGTCAATGTATGGATTTCACGATCCCACTCAAGCGAGAACTGTGCTATAATTTAATATCTTTGAACGGAAATACATATGTGCTTTTCTGAAGTCTGGACACGACTAAAATATCAACGTTTCCTGGAAAAATGTGTACTATTTCAAACCTTAAGATTTCTTTTTTTTTTTGCTTTGTCGTTTATTTTGCACATTTCATGTCTATCTATCTATCTATCTATCTATCTATCTATCTATCTATCTATCTATCTATCTATCTATCTATCTATCTATCATTTTTGTATATATATATATATATATATATAAAATATTTTTGGTAATATTTTTGTATATATTTATCTATAATATTTAATGCAGTAAATTAATGCATTGTATTATTTTATTTTATTTTTTTGCAAGTTGTTATTAAGTGCATGAAACACGTCTTTTATTTTTGAACATCGATATTCAATGTATAAATGATGGATAGTGTTTTCCTTCATTATTTTCTAGAGGAAGAATCTGAAGAGATCCTTCTCTCTTTTTGTTCTCCTCAGGCTCACACTTGGGTCATTGGTAACAAACACCATTTCAAACACTGCATAATATCACACAGAGAATGTATGTATCTCTGAGGTAAAAAAATAAAAAAATTCCATAGCGGTCTTACAGCTTGAATACATCTGCCTTAACCACCCAGCTCATCTTTTACCCTTGTAGCCGGACCTTGCCAACAGCTTCTCCAGCACATTGACATGCAACAAAGCTAATGGTACCCAATACGGGAGGGTCTAATCTCGACTAACTGACAAGATTTAAATCGAGGAGACATGTTCTGCTGATTAGCTTCCACACCCACAATTATCCAACTGGGGTGTCAAGCAAGGTTTAACATCTCCACTGATTCTTCTCTCTGGAGAGATCCGGCAGGAAACGCAATCGCTTTTAATAACTGCAGCCACCTCCAGCAACACCATCCAGCGACTGCAGCGTTCCCAGCCATTCAAACTCCCTTCAAAATTAACCTTTCCAGCAAAAATATAATTTCGTGCAAAATGAACCACAGAGCCCTTTTTCTCGCCCCTCTCTTTCTCTTTCTAGCGCCAGTCACCCCCCTCCTTCGAATAATTTATTCAAATTGCCCAACTCAGAACAGTGGAGCAATCTGCTGCCCCTGAGAGGACCTGTGAATTCAGATTTTATTCTGGAAAAAGAAAAAAAGAAGTTTATATACCTGGCCGTCTCCTGACAAATAAGGGACTCATTTGAAACGTCCCCTCGGTTGCGCGGCTCGTTAAAATTTTCCTCATTTGAATATTCCGTGCAAAATATTATTTGATTGCGGGGTGTGTCCCGCATATTTCTGCATGTACGAAGCCCCATTGGGCAGCATATGTCACAGACGACTTTGAAACGGAGATTGACCCCGTTTCGCGCAGGTGCGAAGCCCCGGATGCTGTCGCCACAAAGAAGCGTCACCTGACGTGACGGACATCCGGGTTAATTCCGCCCCTCCGAAGCTCTCGCCGCATCAGTTCGATTTTGGTCTCCACTCAATCACCTGCCCATTTCCCACACTAACAAACTGTTTTTCTAATGCTGATGAAACCGGGACACAAAGCAACGTGATTAATAATTTACTGTTTAGTTTTACTAATTGATCTGTTTGGGGAATGAGGATAAAAGTGAAGCTGCATCCTCAGATCACAATGCTTTCATATGGCATTTATACACAAGCCGCAGCAGGTTCCCACAAGATGAATAATGAACTAAACAAGATCAAATAATTATCACCGGGGACTTGAAGAGCACACCGTAGACAACAAAGTCGCCAAATAGCGAAGGTTCAGTCCGAAGGAAGGATGAGAGAATGAGTATTGGTCTTCACAGTAACATCAAAGTGTGTACTCTGTTTTTTTTGTTGTTTTTTTTTAAGGGCCATTCTATAATTTGAGGGGACGTTTCATATCCATTGATGATAATGATGTTTTTCTCACAGTTTTCTTTTGTGCACCCTGTTTTTCAGTTTTCATGAAATTGCCTTTATGTCTCTTAAATTGCAGTTTTTGCAATATCCGCTATTTGAAACGTCTTGAGTTCAGAATAAAAAATGCAAATGTTAAAACTTATCTATACTGATATTCATCTAAATACCTTGGAAAAGGTTTGAATTAAATTTTCTTGCAAATTGGGATTAATTTTTATTTTACTTGTGTGCACAAAAGATACCCTGTGAATACAAATAAAATGCTTTTTCATATCACATGATCAGCATCATGTGATGTCCACCACTAAAGAAAATGGCATTTTGAGCACATTATGTTAAATGTCCTCTTATTTATTTTATTTGAACTCCAATGACCCATTGTCATGGAGTATATGAATTGCCTTTAAATGATATTGGATGCATAGTTATGGTTTGCAACATGTTAATGATTTTACTGTAAGTCAATTTTGTACCTGATCACATTTGATTGGCCAGACAAGATGTGCCATTGAAATATGAATCAAAATAGTAAAATTGTCAACTATGTTATTTGTCAACCCATATAGATTGACAAACTCACCACCAGGGGAAAATCTACTTCTTTGCAATACCAAAATCGTGTTTAATGATGAACTTGAAAGCATGTTGTTTTTACACATTTGATTTTTTTTTCCTGATGTGAAATGTAACCTAAATTATACTCTCATACCGGCCTTGGGTGCACTGAAACATTGTCAAAACCATAATTAAAGGGTTTATATTCACACATCCAAGATGAGCTATTTTTGAAACTGTGAATGGCTGTGAATAAATTAGGCAGATTACTTCACTTTGAGTCAAAGCAAATGCGAGCCATGTTTAAGACTAAAGAAATTAGCCGCAATCTATCGCCGGATCGTTAGTCTGCGCAGGATCGCACTGCCTGGTATCCTATGAATATTTGTATGTGGATTTACATGTGCGTGCTTTCACCATTATGAGCTCAAGTTTGCATCACGGGCCTCCACAATAGCTTAATATCGTGTCCCAAGGTCAAACGTTAAGCCGTCGTCTGGCTGATCAGAATGGCCCCCGCCATCCCGAGGTGCCGTTGCTATTAGCAGCCAACTCCGAGACATTCAATGTGCTAATTTCGGAAAGAGGAGGAGGAAGGGGAGGGCGGCACGGAGATATGAGATCCTTAGTAGCATCGCCGTACGGAGTGGGATTAATATGGAATGGGGTACATTTCCGTGGTTTTAAAAAAATCTGGATGAGGGAAAGAGATATTCATCTTTGCTCGTTTACGGATGAAGAACTCCAGCAGCATTACTCAAAATGCGTTCGCAGTGTTTTAAAACATTAATACCTCGATAGATTTTGCCTACTTTGTATTCATTAACTAGTTTACAATCCATAATAGTGTCTGTAATAAAGCCCGAGCCAAGACGTAATTGTGAAGCGAATCAAATACACCCTACCTAATATTCCAATTCCCTCCTGTATTTAGAAAATAGGTATAAATTTGTGTCAGTGCGAGTGAATTTGCCTCTTTTTCACATTTGCGATCTGTTGATTGGATGGCGACATCTAATCACGCAACGTGCCGTTTATTTGCGACAGCTTTCTCCGCTCTCTCTTTATCTGCCACATTGAATGAATGGGATAAAACGACATGTGTTCACTCCTTCAAATATAGCGTTAGCATACAGTTGTGCGATATATAGCCGGTACGGTGGGCTGTCATGGTTGTACCCGCATCTACATATGAAACCAGACAGATCTATTTCCAAAGGTGAAACTGAGGCTTAAACAAACCCTGATGTCAATCACAGGGGCGATTCTTATTTTAGCAAAGTCAAGCACATCTGAATATGCATTATTTATGATGGAAATAAGCTTCTTAGGCAGTTTAACCCGAGCATGCTGGCAGATATTAGCAGGAGACATACTTTTCATCAGAGCTCGGTGTTTGAAGTCTAAATAACGCACGTGTGATTAGACCCAAGGTAGCTGCCTCCCGTCCCAGGAAACTCTTTTCTGAGCTGGAACAAAGAATTCTGTGTGTGTCAGGAATTTTGGGAGTTTCGTTCAGCAACAAACTCTCTTTTTCATGCGCTTTTCCCTGTTGTTCGGTTTCAGATACTCGCTCTCTTTCTGTTTTCTTTTAGATCACCTTACAGGCAGACAGCACGGCTGATATATGGTTTGTGGAGAAAGCAAAGGGTTGTTGACCCATGTTGTTTTAATGAACAGTTCTTGGTGAAAGGGACTCTCTGTGGCCCTGTCCTTTGTCTGTCTGTGTGTGTGATTTCTCTCCTGCCTCTTTGCCAAGATTTATTTCATTCATAATAGATTTGCGGAAACTCTGGCTTGTGTCTTTATCTGACAGTTTTAGAGTCGTTCTTTCTATCTGTAATATAGCAGAAATGCTCTTGAGTTTTTCCACTTGAGTTTACTGGATTTCTTCCAGCTCTAGAGACAGAAGCTGCATGACACAAATTCAAAGACATCTGTACTAAAACAAGCATTTACCTTGGGCTGTTTAGCTCTACGTGACCTTTATATGTGTTAAATTTGCATACATGGAATTGCTAATTAGCAAAATAAATTGACTCCTGTAGTATATGATTTTATAACATCTTGTTCATATTTCCAAGGGCGGTTCTAGGTTCAGTGGATATTTGGATATTTCAGTGTATATATAAATACAAACACATGCATGCATATATTTAAGAAAAATATAATATTTATATATTAAATATATTCATATATATATGTATAAATATACATTTTAAAATATATACTGTATGTGCATAATAAATACACACAGTATACATACATATATTATGTAAAAAAATATTATATGCGACTAAGCGCGACATCATTTGACAGTGCTTTTATATGTGTGTGTGTGTGTGTGTGTGTGTGTATATATATATATATATATATATATATTTTTTTTTTTTTTTATATTTTTTTTTGGGGGGTGGGACA